>JAVKPL010009395.1:0-36750 GCA_032173675.1 Gastrolobium villosum
AAATTATGCTAAGTTTATGAAAGATTTATTGTCTAGAAAACATAAGTTGCAGGAATGTGAAACAGTTGCACTAACCGAAGAATGTAGTGCCATCATAACAAAGAAGTTTCCACCAAAGCTTCAAGATCCAGGAAGCTTTAACATCCCAATTGCTATAGGCAACATTGATGTGGGTCGGGCATTATGTGATCTTGGGGCAAGCATAAACTTGATGCCACTTTCACTATGCAAAGCCTTAGGAATCTCTGAACTAAAGCCAACAAAGGTTTCCTTACAATTGGCAGATCGTTCATTGAGAAAACCTAACGGAGTCATTGAAGATGTACTTGTCAAAGTTGACAGGTTCATCTTCCCTGCAGACTTCATTGTGTTGGATATGGAAGAAGAGAGTGAAATACCTCTTCTACTAGGAAGACCATTTTTAGCTACGGCTAGAGCTATGATTGATGTTGAACAAGGAAAGCTTGAGCTACGTATGAATGATGAGACAGTTACAATCAACGTGTTCAAAGCTATGAAGAATTCATCCGACCACAATGACTGTTTCAAACTTGATGTGATTGAAGAAGCAGTCAAAGAAGTGAACATCGGTGATATAGAAGATGAAGAAGAGTTCAATGACTTAGATGAAGAAGATTCTCAAGAAAGGCAAGGAACTGTTTTTGAGGTGTTGGAAAAAGAAGAAGACATAATCTCTAAACCACCAAAGGTTGAATTAAAAGAGTTACCTCACACTCTTAAATATGCCTTTCTGGGAAATACAGAAGAATACCCAGTCATCATCAGTAAAGAATTGTCTCCTTCTGAAGAAGAGAAGCTATTGAAAATACTTAAAGAACATAAGACAGCTATTGGGTGGTCCATCTCTGATCTGAAGGGAATAAATCCATCCTTCTGTACTCATAAGATTTTGATGGAAGAGAATATCAAACCACTGAGGCAACCTCAGAGAAGATTAAACCCAACAATGAAAGAAGTAGTTCGAAAAGAGGTGATGAAACTCATGGATGCTGGAATGATTTACCCCATTTCTGATACTGCTTGGGTAAGTCCAGTACAGACAGTCCCTAAAAAGGGAGGATTAACTGTCATTAAAAATGAGAAGGATGAGCTGATTCCCACAAGAACTATCACAGGTTGGAGGATGTGTGTGGACTATAGGAGGTTGAATTCAGCCACTAGGAAGGATCATTTTCCTCTTCCATTTATTGACCAAATGCTGGAAAGATTAGCAGGTCACGCTTTTTATTGTTTCTTGGATGGATATTCCGGGTACAATCAAATTCCAGTAGCACCAGAGGATCAGGAAAAGACGGCTTTCACATGCCCATTTGGAATCTTTGCTTACAGAAGAATGCCATTTGGCCTCTGCAATGCACCTGCAACATTCCAAAGGTGTATGCTTTCTATCTTTTCTGATATGGTAGAAAAATTTTTAGAGGTTTTTATGGATGATTTTTCTGTGTTTGGTTCCTGCTTTGATTCATGCTTAGTTAATTTAGCTAAAGTTTTGAAGCGATGTCAGGAAACTAATTTAGTGCTTAATTGGGAAAAATGCCATTTTATGGTACAAGATGGCATAGTATTGGGCCATAAGATTTCCAAACAGGGCATTGAAGTTGATAAGGCTAAATTGATGCTTATTGAAAAACTTCCTCCTCCCGTTAACATTAATGGAGTTCGAAGTTTTTTAGGTCATGCAGGGTTTTATCGAAGATTCATCAAGGATTTCTCAAAAATTGCAAAACCTCTTAGCCAGCTGTTGGTAAAAGACAAAGAGTTTCTGTTTGATGAAGCTTGTCTTGATGCATTCAATGCATTAAAAGAAAAACTAACCACAGCACCAGTTCTGATAGCACCAGATTGGAATCTTCCGTTTGAACTCATGTGCGATGCTAGCGCATACGCTATGGGAGCAGTTCTTGGTCAGCGTAAGAATAAATTGTTACATGTTATTTACTATGCAAGCAAAGTATTTAATGAGGCACAAGCAAATTATGCCACAACTGAGAAAGAAATGCTTGCAGTAGTTTATGCATTAGACAAATTTAGGTCTTACCTGATAGGCTCTAAAGTTGTTATTTTTACTGATCATGCTGCTATTAAGCATTTAATGAGCAAGCAAGATGCAAAGCCAAGATTGTTGCGATGGATGCTTTTGTTTCAAGAGTTTGATTTAGAAATTAGGGACAAAATTGGTGTGGAAAATAAAGTTGCTGATCATCTGTCAAGAATTCAAAATAAGCAACTACAAGAAGGACCTGAAGTTGAGATCAATGAATTCTTTCCTGATGAACAGGTGATGGCAATAATTATGCATCCATGGTTTGCAGATATTGCAAATTACAAAGCTGCTGGTGAAATTCCAGATGATTTGACTTGGCAACAAAAGAAAAAATTCTTACATGATGTGAGGAGGTACCATTGGGATAATCCATTCTTATATTTTCAATGTGCTGATGGTATTATTCGGAGGTGTGTTGCTGAATTCGAGATACCAGATATTCTATGGCATTGCCATGCGTCTGATTACGGAGGTCATTTCGGAACTAACCGAACTGTGCAGAAAATATTGCAAAGTGGCTACTATTGGCCAACAATCTTTAAAGATACACGGAATTTTGTGGAGAAGTGTGATAGATGCCAGAGAACTGGGAATATTTCACGAAAAGATGAGATGCCTCTCAACTGTATATTGGAGGTGGAACTTTTTGATGTATGGGGAATTGACTTCATGGGACCATTTCCTAAGTCTTACTCATATCAATACATCTTAGTTGCTGTGGATTATGTATCCAAGTGGGTAGAAGCAATCGCATCACCCACAAATGATGCAAGAGTGGTGATTTCGTTCTTAGAAGAAATATTTTCACCCGCTTTGGAGTCCCTCGTGCAATCATTAGTGATGGAGGAACCCATTTTTGTAATAAGCAATTTGAGAGTTTGCTTGCAAAATATGGTGTTACTCACAAGGTGGCAACACCGTACCATCCTCAGACTAGCGGACAAGTGGAAATCTCCAATAGAGAGCTGAAGAGGATTTTAGAAAAAACAGTGAATAATTCAAGGAAGGATTGGATTAAGAAACTGGATGATGCGCTTTGGGCATACCGAACTGCGTTCAAAACACCAATAGGTATGTCACCATTCCAATTGGTTTATGGTAAATCCTGTCATCTTCCTGTAGAATTGGAGCATAGGGCTTTATGGGCTATTAAATTTTTAAATTTTGAGCCCTCAAAAGTCAATGCTAAAAGATTGCTGCAATTGAACGAGTTGGATGAGTTTAGGCTAGGAGCTTATGAGAATGCCAGAATTTATAAAGAAAAGACAAAGAAATGGCATGACAAAAGAATTCAGCCTAAAGAGTTTAAACCAGGACAGCAGGTACTCTTATATAACTCCCGATTAAGGTTATTTCCGGGCAAGTTAAAATCTCGTTGGTCTGGTCCTTTTGTGATTAAAAAGATATTCCCATACGGGACAGTTGAGATTTCCCCTCTTAACATAGAAAGACCTTTCAAGGTCAATGGGTGTCGATTGAAGATTTATCATGGTGGAGATATTTATAGAGACACAATTTCTGTCCCTCTATCTTCTCCTAAATCTTGAAAGATTTCTGTCAGGCTCGTGACATTAAACAAGCGCTCATTGGGAGGCAACCCAACAGGGGTAAAAAAAAAAAAAAAAAAAAATGGTGTTTCACGCTGTCAGCGTGAATTTCACGCTTTTAGCGTGACAAAACAGAAGGTTCCACGCTCCAAGCGTGGGATCCACGCTTACAGCGTGAATGAATAGGAAACGTCACGCTGTGAGCGTGAAAATGCCGAAGACCGTCACGCTTGGAGCGTGAAATACCAGTGACCTCCACGCTGGGAGCGTCAACCGTCACGCTTGGAGCGTGACATGCCAGTGACCTCCACGCTGGGAGCGTCAACCGTCACGCTTGGAGCGTGAAATGTCAGTGAGCTTCACGCTTACAGCGTGGGAGCCACGCTGAGAGCGTGAATGGTCAGAAAGCTCCACGCTTACAGCGTGGGAGTCACGCTGCGAGCGTGAAGCTGAACGGTCGAGGATTTTTTTTATTAAAACCCTAAACCACTCACACACCCATTCTCTCACTCTCAAAATACTCTCCTCCCTCTAACAACCGTCGCCCCCTCCTCTTCCCCTCTTCCTCTCTTTCTCTTCTTCTATTTCTCTACCATCATTCTTCCTCTCCCTCTCTTCTCATCCACTCACCACCACAAATCACCACATTCTTCACTCATTCCCTCTTCTCTTCACCACCGTACATCACCATTGCTGTGGCCTTCGTGGGTTTTTGAGCTCTAAATAGGGATTTTCATCAATGGCTGGAGGAAAGGTAAAATCTAATCTGATTCATGCTGCCTTGTTTTCATATTCCATAGTTATAAGCATGTTGGGAAAAATCTGGTGTGGTTTGAGGATTTTAATTGTTCAAAATATTTGCGCACACCATGTGTTTGATGTTAGTCCTACTAGGGAAACCCAAGGATTGATAACTGTTAAATCTATACATGCAAGAAAATTGGAAATTTAACTCTCATGCCTATGAATTGGTGGAACCAACTTAGGGTTAAAGATGATTTTTTTTTTCTTTCAAGGCACATGATGATGATTGAGTGATTGTTTCTCTGTTATCAGACCACCCAGTGTTTTGCTGAAATATTTGGTCAACTATGCATGTTGAATGAGATAAATTGTGACTAGATGTTTGACACATTTGTTGTGGATAAAGAGTCGATATGTTATTGAATCACCATGCTTATCATGCACAGAACAAAGGGCCTACTGTGTAAAATAAATCTGGGAATTCACTGCATATTTTCACTATCAATATTGACATTGATGCACATGCTTGAATTCTATTGTGTTGGAACTATTCTGAGTGTAGGACAAGCAAGTTAAAAGGACCACAAAAGGAGCTGGCTCAGGGAAGAAAACGGGCGACAGTAGTGCTGCTGGCACAAAGAGGCCGCGAACGTCTTCTTCCTCCATTTTTGATAGTACTAGGTTCTTGTCCCCTGAGGCTCAAGAACGGTACTATCAATGGTTTGCACCTAAGAAGATCATTTCGGAAAGACAAGTTAGTGCCTTTATGGATCCTGACTGTCCGGTCAGGATAACAGCCGAAAGAAGAAGGTGGAACAAACTGGTGCGATTTGCTGGTCCAAGTTCAAGTACAATTCTCAAAGAGTTTTGTGCAAATGCTGACTTGGAAATGGTGGACTCAACAAGGAAAAGTTGGGTGCGGGGACATGAGATTTCTTTCTCTCCCGCAGTAATAGAGACATTTCTGGGCACCAGCTTTGACAGGAGCAAGGCATGCTATTTTGCTCAAACCTATAACAAAATGCAACCTTCTGAAGAAACCGGACTGTACTGGGAGGATATGCCAGAGATTGCTGAAAGAATCAAAAGTGCAATCACCCATCCTTATGCCACTTGGAAAACAAAAAGTGGAAATTCAGGGGTACCTGAGAAATTGGAAAGGTTGGATCTGAATCCTGAAGCGATGTTCTGGCATACATTTATCAACTCAACAATCATAGCTTCTACCAATATGAGTGATGTGAATGTTGAAAGAGCGGCACTGCTTTATACCCTCATGAGTGAGGAGAATTTGGATATTGCTGCTCTACTATCTGAAAGGATTGTATACATCATCACCCAGAAAAAAGCTGAGATCCATCTAGCCCACAGCTCCTTGATAGAGCACCTTTGCTTGGAAGCTGGGGTGGAAATTGATAATGATGAGGCTGATGATGTAAAAGTAAAAAAGGAGCTTACACAAGCCAATTTTCATACAATGAGGGCAGAGTCCAACCGTCATTCCATCTGGAAGGCGTCGTGTGCTTTGGGTGGACAGCAACCAATACCGCCACCAGCTCCAGCATCTGCATCTGTATCGGCATCAGCACCTTCTGAAGAAATGGTACTTCTTCAGAGATTGGATCGTCAGATGCAAGACATGACGATTGAGCAAAGGTTCATGCGGGGTATGCTTGAAAGACTGTGCAGTGATCGTGGGATTGACACCACTGATTTCAGATCACAGCATCCACATTCCTCACCCCCAGCTGATGATGACACCATGGAGGATTACTGATGATCCTCTATCTTTTCAAAAACAATTTTTAATTTCAGTTTTAATGTTTTTAAGTCAATTTCCTTATTTGATTTTGTTGGAAGACAATATGATGAAAGATTTTCCCTTTTGATGCAATATCTTTGAAAAAAAAAAAAATAATAATAATAATAATAAAATAAAATAAAACTTTTGTTGTTTTGTTGATTAACAAAGATGTGCATGTTCCAGTTGACAGAATGTGTACTTTGTGCTGAAAATAGTTGTTGCTGAGGACAGCAATGTTCTAAATCTGGGAATTGGGTCGCATGCCGCACATGCGAAACATTGCTAGATGTGGAACACAAAAGGGAGTTTCTTAACACATTTACTGTTTTAATTAGTTTTAGTTTTCCTTCTCATTTCATTTCAGTTTTTCTTATATATATAAAAAAAAAAAAAAAAAAAAAAACTTGAATTCCAAAGCAAGCAATCTCAGGTTTGACATGTTGCTTCAAGTCTTAAATTGGAATGAATCAATGATATCTGTGAATATTCATTTGTGCATTTGATTTGAGAATGATGTCTGCCTATCTGTATAGTTACTTCATGGTAAATCTTTCTAAGATAATGCCTGATGTGAATTCTGGAAGTTAGATCCTGGTTTGGAAAACAGCATAGAGATTGAGCTGAAAATAGAAATTAGGAAAACCTCTCAGTGTAGTGGTTTCTTGAATTTGAATTGTTTCTCTAGCTTGCATGCATGGCTGAGATGATAAAGGCAGTTCCTTCTTGTAGTTACTTGGCCAAATAACTGTCCAAAGAAATTGTCATTGCTAGCCCATTTGAGCCTTAGCCTGTTATTTCTTATTGGATTCAACCATAAGACACATGACTTCTTTTCCTATTGACACACCTTGAATGAGATTGAAGTACTTATTACAGAAAATTCAAAAAAGAGGTTCATGGAAGTTGAAGTGCTGACAAAAACAAAAGCTGAGATAAAAGAGAACAAATGAAAAGTTGCATAGCAACAGAAAAAGCAGAAAAAGGTCAGGAAGGAAGAAGAAAAAGAAAAATATGAATAGGAAAGGAAGAACTAAGTAAAATTGTTTCTGAGCATGAACAACTAATAGTTCTTCAATCTCATATACAGTAACAATTAGCTACTTTCCCAAATATTCATACCTTAGCCTAAGCCAAGTTACAACCTTGCAAAGACCTTTTGATCAGTAGATGCATGGCAAATGGATTCCTTATTTTTAGGGATTTGAGAATATGTTCAAACCTCAAAGATTAACTGCTACATTGAGGGATTGAGTGCAGAACCCTCAAACACTGAGTGACAAAAATATGCATGTTAGTGAGAAACATTCAAGCTGGGATCCAAATTCTTGATGAAACTGAAAAGTATTATCACAGATTTTCTTTGCCATGAAGTTATAAGTGCATAGCAGTTAAAATTCTTAAAATATAGATGCTCAGATGTCTCTTTGCAGAAGTTCATCTTGTTTCTCTTCTGATTCATTACATTGCTAGGGACAGCAACGTTCAAATCTGGGAATTGTTTGATGTGCCGTCAGCACATAAGTAAATTCAAGCCAAAAAGAGAAGAATAATGAACTATTCCTCATCTAAAATGCAATGGATCTTGTTATAATCCTTAAATTCCACTTTCAAAAGTGTTTAACTGATTTTATGCTCAAATTTCAGGTAAAACAAACAAATCTGAAGGAAAATGAGGATTGGCAAAGAGTAAGATCCACGCTCACAGCGTGAGATTGACGCTGCAAGCGTGGGATTACAGAGGCATCCACGCTCACAGCGTGAGATTGACGCTGCAAGCGTGGGATTACAGAGGCATCCACGCTCACAGCGTGAGATTGACGCTGCAAGCGTGGGATTACAGAGGCATCCACGCTCACAGCGTGAGATTGACGCTGCAAGCGTGGGTTTAAAAGCTACAGCTGAACTATCAAAGGGCAAAAGTGGAATAAAAGATGAAATGTGGGTCTTATAAATAAGGAGTTGCAGAATCTGAAAAGGACACTCAATTCAAAACCTAGAAGAGACCGTCATTGGAGAGAGAGGAGGCTGTTCGTCGTTCGTTCTTCATTGATTCTTGTAATTTACTTTCTTGTTGAATTTTATTTGAGATCAGCCATGAATATGGTTGGCTAGATCTTAGTATTGTGGTAAGGGTCACAACCCTGAATGTGAACCCCTTGTAGTTTGGATCTGATTTATATATGTTTATCCTTTTGCATCTATTTCCCTTCGCTCTTCATCTCATTGATCTTCTAGATCTGATCATTCTAACAAGATCACCAGGGTTAGGATTCACAATAGGAATATTGGGATCCTAATACCCGAACAGGAGGAAAATAGCTGTTCATGTACGCACTAGGGATAGGCTACATGAACTGCAAACGCGAAAGATTCACCGAATTGCATGATTAACCTGAAAAGGAATCACTAAGGGATTAGGGTTCTAATAGGGTTAATAAGGTTAAGATCACTAAGGGATTAGGGCTTAACCAATTAAATAAAAGATGGTGAATCGTTTGATCAAAAGAGTAATTCATTTGTAAATTTATATTCAGATTACAAGGAGGGGATCAGACAGGTGTTCGTACTCTTACTGCAATCTTTTCACAATTGTTTTTCTCAAATCTCTCTCTTCATCTCTTTCTTAAGAAAACCCTAAAAAAAATACGCAATTTACTTTTAATTTACTTTTTGTTTTTGAACCAACAATTATTGTTACCCTCTTTTTCATTCAACTTAAGGGGACTGGTTATTATAGTACTTGGTCTACAATCCCTGTGGAGACGATACTCTACTTCATCACTTTTATTACTTGGAACGATCGGTATACTTGCCGAGTTCGCAACACATATGCATATAAACTGGATTTGAATACTCTCATAAAAATAATTATTATTTGATCACAATTGCATATTGATAATGAAATAAGAGAAAAAAAATATAATTTTTATATAATTAATTATAGGAAAAAAGACATATCATTTTAAATAACACATATTATATTCCTTCACTCTTAGATGGAATTCGCACCTTTAAAACATTTTCCATCCATTCTCTCTTTCATGATTTATCTTTCTGTCGATCGTAATAACATAATTGAATTCTTTAAAATGATACATATTTTTTCCTTAATTATAATCAAAATAACATGATGAGTTTTTTGTACACTTTCTTTTTAAAATAAGTATAGGCTAGTTAAAAGTCATTACCAATATAACACATCTTTTTAGAATGGCAACGACAAAGCGCAGCCCAGCAAGCCACGCAATAATTTGATGCACAGATATCACATTCCTTAACGTCATCATAATTAGTTATAATAAGGGTCTATTTATTTAATATTATTGCATCATGTGTCACCAACCACACCATATCTTTCCCCTTAATTGACGGAAACATCCATCATTTAACAAACAACCTCTTATTTTACAAAACACTCAAAAATTCAAAAAGGAAGGGTAATTGCGTCATTTCAAAGAGCATCAAGCCGCCTGTTTGTGTGACCGTTAATAATGCGTGCATGACCACGTGGAACCCACATTTTCCCAATTCCCACTAATCATTAGCCAAAGTGCCAAACACATCCCAAAGTGGTAGCCAGCTGTAAAGCAAATGGCACTTCCAATAATTTCAGCTACATAAGAGGGGCAAGATTGTCCTTTCATTCTTCCGTAATTATTATTTTTATTTTTGAAAATCTTTTCTTTTCTTATCTTCACATTTTTTCAATTTCCATATCTCAGTTTTGCTCTACCACTCTCTCTCTCTTGTTCCCTCCCTTCAGAATATAAATTCACAAGAGATAAGGTAAAAAACCTTCGATTCAAAAGTGAAAAACTTTTGCATGAGAAAATTGATGGTTTTTTCCAGAATCCCGAGGCCAAATCTCGCATCAATTCTCCAAATCTCAGAGAAAGAGAACAACTGTTGTTGATTCTTAAATTGAATCACTTAGAAGGAGAGCGAGAGAGAGAGACCCGGATAGCTATATAGGGTTTAGAGAGAGAAAGGTGAAGTGGGGTTGCGTCAAGTTGGGGTTTTTGTTCTTCTTTGTTGTTGTTATTGGTGGGTGAGAGAGAGAGAGAGAGAGATGACGGATGTGATATTGCATATATACGATGTGACGAATAGTGGATCCGATAGGACCAACAGCACCATTGTTCAGATCAACAAGATCTTCAAGGATGGGATTGGTCTCGGTGGTATCTTCCATAGCGCCGTTCAGGTTTCTCTCTCTCTCTCTCTCTATATAGAAATTAATGATTCTGTTGTTGTTTGAGCATTGAGACTGTTGATTGGATCTAGGGTTTCGTTTTTTGTGTTTTTGGTTTTGTTTTGTGTGGCTCTTGATTCATGTTTGCTAATGTTGATTTGGGGAGTGTAATTGTTCAATGTGTGACTTCACTGCTATTTTGGAGTTTGTAATTCTCTTTTTTCGTTTTTACTTTTACTTTGTTTGGGTGTTGTTTACATTAAGCAGTGTAATTGAGAAACCGCAATAAACTTAACATGCAAGTTAATCTTATCTAAGTTATGATGCGTGTGTCTATTTTGCATGTATCCATGGTATAACAATGAGTAGTAATTCATTCTCCTGCGCATAAGAATTGCGTGTATACTTTCAAACAATGAGAAGCTGATAATTTATTTTTCAGAGAATTCAAGAGGTTTCTACCTTTGTTGTATAAAGTGGGTCGGCCTTAGATAAGGATGGGACTATGAGAGAGAAGTGTTTGAGGCGGTTTTTTAGCCCTGTGCAGAGCATGGTTGTAGCTGGCTAACTGCTATGGTGTGAAAGGAGAGATCATATTGGAAGTGAAGAGAGTAAATTGAGACATGGACACTAGTGTAGAGGTGTTGTATGATGTGGATGCTGTAGATGTAATTGGGGGATATATATCTTTCTAGGAAAAATTAGAATTGGGAATCTAACATTATTTGTTGACGCTGGATTCACAGGCATACACCCAGATAATTTAGGATTTGTTGCAGCTAAGTTGTGCTGTGAAATCCTTCTCTTGACTATTTATGGACTGGTCATTTGGTTAGCAGGCCAACCATCCTCAGATTGTTCCGTTTCGAGGAATTTGTTGTTAGTAAATTTTGGGCTTCCACTGAATTAACTCCTGAATAAAGTAGAGATTTTGATCCAGACATGAAATTTTGTAAACAGGTATTGTGTGGTGTTAACAGAGGATGGAAGTGCAATTGTGTTATTTTCTGTCTTGCTTGCAAAGATGAATTGCATAACTTAGAATACTGTAGAAGAAATTAGGAGGAAATGTCAACAAATTTATTAGCCATGATTAATGCATAAAGCAAGGGACGAATGACAAGAGCGGTTGCAACACATGTTAATATACCTTGGGGCTGATTGTTGCACTCACGGCAATTACACCGGTCGTACAAGTAATTAAAAAAGAGAGAGTAGAGTATCGTTCCCACAAGGATTAGTGTTTCAAGTATTAGTTCACTATTTTTACTTAAGTTGGACAAATCAAAGTTGGTTTTGTAAAGAACAATTTCTAATTAACGGAAAGCCAATTTAAAAACATCAATTAAAAGAACAAATGCCAAACAACAATTGAATGCAAGAAAAAAAGAATTCTAACAATTAAAGATGAGTAGTAAATTAAGAGTTGAAAATGCAGTTAGGGTTTATTTCACCTCCAATCCCTCTTAAGTGATTTAACTCAATTCAATAATTTCTATTTTTATTATTCCAAACAATTCATCATATAAATGATAATTGATTAAATCCCTAATGTCTTAGTTATTTAACCCTTTAACTTAATTAGAATCCTAATATCTTAGAAACCCCTTTTAGGTTAAGCCTTACGCTCTATGAATTCCACAAGTTTGCAAATTCTACAAGTCTATGTCTAGAATATGCAAGAATTAGTATTTACCCTTGTCTAGATTAAGATCCTAATATGTCTATTAAGAACCCTAATCCTCTTTATTCCTATATAGTTGGCCAGATCATACAAGAATTTGGAACAAGTAATTAAAGATAAACACATAATAATTTGAGAAAGAATTTATTGAAAAGAAAATTAAACCAAATAAGGATTCACGTTGGATCCATATTCTTAACTATAAAAGAAATTAGCCAAACATATCTGGTTTAAACAAAATAAAGAAAAGAAAAAGAACTAGATGAAATCACTGAGAGATGGATGATGGTTGATCTCCAGGTCACGTTTCGATCCTCCTTCAACCTCCGTCTAGATTTCGCAGTCTCCCTTCGAATTCTCTGGTTTTCTTGCTTTCTCCAATAGTCGAATAATAATCATTGTTTCCGAAAGCTACCCTTTTATAACAACGGAAAAGTTTCCATTTAAATCTCTAATCACAATCTGATCAAAAATTCAAATAATTTCAGAATCACAATCTGATCCAAAATTCAAATAATTTCGAAATCACAATTTGATCCAATAAATCATCAAGGATGGCGCTTTTAGTGCAAGGAAAGAAAGAACTTGGCGCTACTAGCACCATGATATACTTGTTGGTGCTACAAGCGCCACTTTGGAGAACACTTTGGCGCTACTGGCGTGGCAATGCAAAGGACTTGGCGCTTTTGGCATCATAAAGGAAAGGTGGGCTGGCACTTCCGGTGCCATTTCACTTGATACTTTCACGTGCTTTTCTTGCTTCTTTCAATTGATTTTGAGCTCTGCACTTGATCATCTTCAATAAGCCAAAATTCCTACAAAAAATGAGAATTTTTTGTGAGAATATTACTGAGAGTAAAATAACACTTTAATTACAATTCTCATATCTTTTGATTATTATTAGATCAGTTTCATGCTTATTTTGGCTCTTAATAGATAGCAAGTCAGAAGCTAATCACTGATAAAAATTGAAGAAACAACTCTAAGAGACAGTATATTAATATGAACCAGGTACAATGTTCAGTAAGAAGATGACTATAACAGAGACAATACAACTCTACGAGCAATTATAGGAATAGTAATGGAAAGATACAATAACGCTAATGAAAAGAGAGACAATAAAGATAGGTTCTAGAGCAATTCGAGAGGCTCTAGTCTCTAGTCTCTCTCAATTCACCCAAAAGGTGCCCAAAAGTCCCAAGTCCAAAGATCCTTCCCTTAAGCACTCATTCCCCCTCTTAAGCACTTTCCCTACAACAAACTTTCTCTCCCACGCTTGCATTCTGTTGGAGGGCATTTTGGTCAGTAACTTCATTTGGGCCTGTAAGGATCTGATCCAGCAATTTCAAGAATAAAAAGGAAACAGAGACAATTTCTATATATTTCTCAATCAACAGTTTCAATTACAATTAAACTTCAACACTAAGAATAGTATTAGTCCAAGATTCTCCCTAATTACAGATAACAGAAACAGATTGCAAAATTAAGGAAATAAAGAAAATAAGAAAGATAGGTTCAGAGGAGTTGGAGAGCCCCTGATCTCTCCTAAAGAGCCTAAGTTCCATTTTGTCCAAAGATACCCACTCCCTCAGCACTGCTCCCTATTTAATTGAATTCCCTAACAAACTTTCTCTCCATGATGAGTCAGCATAGAGGAATATTATTCACTGCATCTATGCTTACGGTTGAGCCCCTAATATAAGTCATGGGTTGTAACAATACTCCCCCCAAAAGATTCACCTTGTCCTCAAGGTGATGGTCAGTAAACTAATGTCCTCCCCCAGGATCCCATTGCTTGAAATATAAGGGCCAATGGATGCATGAAACAACAAAACAACCGCCACCAGGATCCCATTGTGTGAGCTGTAAAGGCCAACATATGCTTGCAGAAATATAAACTCCCCCCGGATACCGTTCCCCTTGTCCCTCTGCGTTAATGACATCGTTGCTTTCCCACCCTTGAAGTATATTCAACGCATTGATCTCTTGGTTGAAACCAGAATACAAATAAATCAGCATACAAACAACCCTTGCAGAAATCATAAAGCAGGGATGGGTTTGAGTAATAACTTGCAGTACTGGAACATAAACCACTTTGTTATCATCACCAGAATTTTCATGACCAATGCTCCTTTTGTCCTCATCACAACCATACAGTCCGCCATTAAGTTGATGGATTTATGCCACAAGGCTTTGCTCCCACCCTGTACTTGAGGAAGGAAATATGACCCAAAGCATAGATTTGACTTTCGTGACCCATTTGGATTTTGGAAGCTGAAGTTCCTTCGCAACGTCAGTTTTGATGAAGTTGTGGGATGACCCACTATCGATTAAAACCACCACCCTTTTACCATTTACTTCACCCCAAACTCTCATCATTTGACGTAAAGAAATACCCCTTAGACTTTGTGTCTACAGTTGCAAGGTAGTGTTTACTTGGACAGCTTCTGCCTCCTTTGAGTTTTCCTGTTGTTCGCTGCCCTCCCAAATGTCGTCGTCGTCAACCACTAGAAGATTCAGCTGCTTGGCTTTGCATTTATGACCAAGGCTCCATCAATCTTCACAACGAAAGCACAAGTCAAGATGAGAATGTTTCTGCAGCACCGTCTGAGGCAGGCGATGACTTCCCTCGCGTTGTGTGTTGCTGGACAAGCTCTCCATGGATCGTTGGATGGGGTTGGTTTGTGCGCTAGGTTTCACGTGAGTCCCAATTGAGTTCTTGGAATTTTCTGGTACTTTGTTACTCACTTTACCCACGGACCAATTTTTTTTACCCGAACCCGAATCCTCCATTTGGCTTGAATTGCTAGTATTAACCTGAAAAACAGATTGGGCTTCATGAATTATTGGCCCGTTTGTCTTGTTGGGCTCGTTCCCCCTCCAACCTTCCGAAACTAGGGCCTATTTCTTCCTTTCTATTCTCTGAGCTTTCTTTATCATCTCCGCTGAGACCAAAGAATGGTTTCCATCTACTCTCACGATCTCCATTTTGTTTCTTTTTCCTTGCTGGAGTTTGCCAACCCTTGTGTCATCAAGGTGCATCTCCTCTTGCACAATATCTCTCTTCTCATTGGCTTCTGCACGCGTTTGTCGCCATGGTCTTCGTCCAAGGATGTGTTGCAGAGGCTTCTTTTTCTCTTCATGAAAGTTTGAGTCCGGTGGAGGTGGTGATTTGACGACCACCACCGGTGGATGTGGTGCAACCGGAACTTGTGATTTTTTAACCGTTCTCTGTTGATCTTTATTCCTTGGTCGATTCTTTTCCACTGTCAGATCCTGCAGTGATCTAATCGCTTCATCTAACCCTGCCTCTACACGTTGGAGTCTCTCCTCTGTTCTTCCCATCCTTGCCTCCATCTCTCCCATTAGCTGATCCATAGTTCTGGTCAAAACCAGTCAGCGCTCCCAAGAAAGAGAGCTTTGATACCAATTGTAAGGATCTGATCCAGCAATTTCAAGAATAAAAAGGAAACAGAGACAATTTCTATATATTTCTCAATCAACAGTATCAATTACAATTAAACTTCAACACTAAGAACAGTATTAGTCCAAGATTCTCCCTAATTACAGATAATAGAAACAGATTGCAAAATTAAGGAAATAAAGAAAATAAGAAAGATAGGTTCAGAGGAGTTGGAGAGCCCCTGATCTCTCCCAAAGAGCCTAAGTTCCATTTTGTCCAAAGATACCCACTCCCTCAGCACTGCTCCCTATTTAATTGAATTCCCTAACAAACTTTCTCTCCATGATGAGTCAGCATAGAGGAATATTATTCACTGCATCTCTGCTTACGGTTGAGCCCCTAATATCAGTCATGGGTCGTAACAGGGCCATTGGGCCAACTTCTGCATTGGAGTGAGTTCATATCAATACTCCCCCCCAAATTAAGCACCTTGTCCTCAAGGTGCAAGTGAGCCCGCAAAAACCCTCCTCCTGGATCCTATTGCCTGAATTGTAGGGATCCCCATGTGCAACAAACAAGATAATTTCCACCGGGATCCCAATTCCCAAAGCCTAGTTTGTGAGCCATGCATATCAAGAATCAGTCACAATCTTCATCGTATAATTTCCTTTTGTTTTGTCCATATTGTATCTGCAACTCACACCAAGGATTCTTGTAGCGGTCCAACTTCTTCCCAATAGTTTTCATGATCTCAGCTTTCCTATCATCAAAACCATACGACTCAGCAGTGTCATCCATCTTTGATTTAATAGCATCTTCAGTAAATTTTTTTATCTTAGCATCAAGCTTAGCTATTGCTTCCTCTCCTTTAGAAATAATTTTGTCAATATCCTTGCCTGTATTTATATTGTCCTTGCAACTAAACACCATTTCGGCACCAATTTTAACCATTTGAATCACCGCGTCTCTACTTGCATTCTTTTGCTCAGCGAATCGCCTGAATCTTCAAAGCATCAACTTCAAGTTTTTTGTAAGCCCTTTCAATGCATTTTTCCTCAATCCTATACTTGTTGCAAAATCGAAAAGCTTGAACTTCCTTCTTTTGACAAATCCTATGAGCACGATCTTGCACTTGCAGGTTAACTTTTGGGTTCCCACCACTATCATAAAATATGACATCGTCAACAGTAGCAAGATTAATGCCAAGACCTCCAGCCCGAGTAGATAGCAAGAAGACAACTTTCCGCCATTGTTTCATCATTTGGCTTGAAAAGTATGACAACCCTTTGCATTGACAATTGCATAGCCATCTCCGTTCCTTTTTTCTCAGCCTCCGTGTCAACTTCTACTAGCTGGGTCTCGTGTTTCATTTTAACCCTCAAGATCGACGTCTTCGTCTTCGACAATCATCAGATTAAGCTGTCTGATTGCACATTTGTGTGGGGGGTGCCACTTTTCGTCGCATTTGAAACAAAACCCTTTATGCATGCGGTCTTGTAACTCAATCTGGGAGAGTCTCGGAGCATTCTCACCTTGACTCGCTGCTGGTTTGATCCCCGACGCTCCTTCGCGACTCAGATTCGACGATCCAGCCATATTACTGCCTTTTGAGTCCGTCACCCTAACATTTGGGGCTGTTTTCCCTTATTGTTAGAAAGTCTTGTACCAGACTGGTTATCTGGGCTTTGGTTATGAGAGCCCAATCCATATTTGAAAAAATTTGATTGGGTTGATTTACGCAGCCCACTAGTAACCCCAGGCCCAATGGGAAACCTTTCTTCTACCCAAGCCTCCTTTCTACGTTCCAATTTCAGTGTCATCTTCATCATCTCCGATAGGCGAACAGTGGGATACATAAGCAATTCTTTGTGGAGGTTGTCTTTGACTCCATTAAGTTATGCTCCTTTAAACAGTTCCTCGTCTTCAATTCTCAAGGCGTCTACTTCTTTCTTGAATTCTCCTTTGATTTTACTATAGACCCCCTCTGTTTCAGCATGTATAGAGGGTAATATGGATTCTCAACCACCTTATGTTGAAATCTTCCTAAAAGCTTCCTTCGATCATTGCGTCCAACTGATTCCTCTGAAATCCTGCTACCGTTTCCAGATCTTCCTCTACTAGATCGGCTTCGTTCATTCAGCCTAACCATTTCTTGAGTCATGGCATCCAGACGCCTTAAGATCTTGTTCTGGTTCATCTTTGCCTCCTAATCTTTGAAACACATCCCCCCGTTGTTCGTTGCTTCTGCGCATCTGCTCCTCGATGTTCCCCAACCGATTCTCCATGCCTTAAGTGAGCACCATCCATAGAGACAATACAACTCTACGAGCAATTACATGAATAGTAATGGAAAGATACAATAATAGTAATGAAAAGAGAGACAGTAAAGATAGGTTCTAGAGCAATTCGAGAGGCTCTAGTCTCTCTCAATTCACCCAAAAGGTGCCCAAAAGTCCCAAGTTCAAATATCCTTCCCTTGAGCACTCATTCCTATTCGCATAAAGTGTATAGGGTTATTTCTGTAAATGTTCACAGGGGCTTTTCTATAAATGCTTTCCTTTTGTTTGTTGTAACCGTGTAACTGTTTAGGGGCTACGTGTCATTAGTTGCTCTTCCCTGATCTATAAGATCACACGTGTATGGATTGACTTTCATCTTCTGAATACATTGAATGGTTTTCTCTTCTTCCTTCTCCGCTCTCTCTCTTCTTCTCTCATCTCTCTCAACCTTCTTTGATGGTATCAAAGCTCTCTTCCTGAGGGCCTGATACAAAGCTTCTTCATGACTTCCGCTTCGTCTTCTCCATCACAATCTTCAACCGGAAACGCGTCCATGGAGAATCGTTCGTCTTCGTCTTCTCCGTCACTATTCAACCATCAGATCTCTGTTAAGTTGACAGAGAGCAATTTTCTTCTTTGGAATCAGGTTGTAGAACCTGTGATTACTTCTCACCAACTTCAACACTTTTTAGTTAACCCTAAAATACCTCTTCAGTACGATTCTGAACAAAATCGCGTGGATGAAGCTGTCAATCCTCTGTATACGGAGTGGCTGCGTCAAGATCAGATGCTTCTCTCCTGGCTTCTGTCCACCATTTCTGAAGATATCCTGAATGAAATTCTAGGTGTTCGTCATGCTTATGAGGCCTGGGATCAGATCCACAAATTTTTCCAAGGCATGATGAGATCCAAAGCTCATCAACTCAGATCTGAACTTCGAACCATTAAGAAAGGTGGTAGATCTGTTGCTGAGTACCTTAGACGTGTGAAATCTCTATGCGATGAACTAAAAGCAATCAAAAGTCCTATCTCGATTGAAGAACAAACCGAGTTGATACTTGCTGGCCTTCCTTCTGATTTCAACGCTTTTGTTACTTCAGTTCGAGCTCGTGAAAATCCTTACACTCTCACCGACTTGAGAGTTGAACTGATGTCTTATGAAATAATGCTTGCAAGACAAAATGAATCTCTTATCTCCGATTCTATTTCTGTAAATGTTGTGCAGAAGGCTCCTACTGATCCGAAAGATACATATGGTTCTGGCTTCACACCTGGTAGGCCTCCTCTTGAGGCAGTACAACTAAATCAGGACCAGAACACAAATAATCAAAGGTCCTATAGTACAAACACTGGTAATAGTAGAGGGAGGTTCTTTGCTCGCAATAACAGAGGAGGAAGAGGCAGAGGACGCAACAATGTGCAATGCCAGCTTTGCTACAAGTTTGGCCATGGAGTTCAAACTTGTTGGTACAGGTTTGATGAAAACTTTGTACCTGAACTCTCTCCTCCTGAGACTCCTCAGTTTTTCACATCAACTCAACCTTCTTTTCAAAGGTCTTACCAGTATACTCGACCTCCAACTCAGAATCAACCACATGTCTTGCTCACTACTGTTCACTCTCAAAATCCTACTCAATAGAACTGCAATGTTGCTACACAGTCACAAGGAAATGGTCTCTAGTCAACTCCCTCCAATATTCATGGCATTGAGTGGTATCCAGATTCAGGTGCATCTCATCATGTTACTGCAAACTCTCACAATTTATTACAGAGCACTCAACTCTCAGGTGCTGACCAAGTGTATATAGGGAATGGCCAAGGTTTGAAAGTGGATGCTATAGGTTCATCTTCCTTTTCTTCACCACTCAAACCACACACTCACTTACATCTGCACAACTTACTTCTTGTCCCTTCCATAACTAAAAATCTGATCAGTGTGAGTCAATTTGCCAAAGACAATGGTGTTTATTTTGAATTTCACCCGTTCACTTGTTGTGTCAAATCACAGGGATCTCATGAAGTATTACTGGAGGGTACTCTCGGATCAGATGGTCTGTATCAGTTTCATGGAGTTCATCTTTCTCACAACTCCAGTCAGCAATCAAGTCAACCATGTCTATCCAACAGTGCTTTAAATTCTGTTTCTTGTACACCTTTATGCAGTAGTTCAGTGTCTCCTAGTGTTTTTCCCACTGATGTAATCCCACAGTGTACAATAACTGTAGCCTCTGATATTCAAAAACCAGTAGGATCAAACTATTTGTACTCCCTTTGGCATTGTCGATTGGGGCATCCTTATGTTGATGCTCTCAATTCGGTTCTCAAATCTTGTAATATTCCCATTCCAAATAAAATAAATGTTGAGTTGTGTTCTGCTTGCTGTTTGGGGAAAATTCATAGACTACATTCATCTCCTTCTACTAAAATCTATGAAAAACCGTTTGACTTGGTTTTTAGTGACCTATGGGGTCCAGCTCCAGTTAAGTCTACCTTAGGCTTTACCTATTACATATCATTTGTAGATGCACATTCACGATACACATGGATTTATCCTTTAAAGCAAAAATCAGAAGCTTTAACAATATTCTCTCAATATCAAGCCCTTGTCTCAAATCAATTTCAATCCACCATTAAAGCTCTTCAAACTGATTGGGGAGGAGAATTTTGCCCCTTTCATCAACTCCTAAAACAGCTTGGTATAGCTCATAGGATTATTTGTCCTCACACTCATCATCAAAATGGAGTGGTAGAGAGAAAACATAGGCATATTGTAGAAACAGGTCTCACCTTACTTGCTCATGCATCTTTGCCTATCAAGTTTTGGGATCATGCTTTTACCTCTGCTGTCTATCTCATAAATAACTTACCCACAACTGCTCTAAATTTTGAAGTACCTTTCACCAAGTTATATCACACAGCACCTGACTACAAATCCCTCAAGGTTTTTGGTTGTGCATGCTTTCCTTTCTTAAGACCATATAACAGTCACAAATTGGATCTTAGAAGCAGTGAGTGTATTTTTCTTGGGTATTCCCCTAATCATAAAGGTTACAAATGCCTTAATTCATCAGGAAGACTCTTTATTTCAAAGGATGTTCTGTTCAATGAAACTAAATTTCCATATTCCTCTTGGTTTAATTCAAACTCTCCTTCTCCTTCTAGTGACCCTCCTATGACCGTTTCCAATCTCATTCCTTTATTATCCCCTACCATCATATCACCTCCTTTATTGCACCAATCTCACCATAACTCAAGTGATTCTTCTCACCATACCTCACTACCACCACCACAGTGTACCTCTCCTCTTCCAGCATTAGCCTCATCTTCAAGTCATGATTCCTCATCAGATTTTTCGTCTCCAAACAGTGAGCACAACCCCTCTCAACTGGCTTCTCCATCTCATGTTGCTGCCTCCAGTTCTGTCTCCTCCAGTTCAGGTTCTCCTTCTCACTCTCTTTCTTCACAAGCTATTTCTTTTATTCCTTCATCTTCATCTTCCTCACTTCCGAGTTCTGGTTCTGAGTATGTTCCATCTGGTTCTTTGCACTCATCACCCACACACTCCATTAAAACTCGCTCTAAAACAGCTCACATGTCTCAAGTTCTTTTAACTTCTCTTCAACCTATCTCCATTAAACAAGCTTTGGCCTGTCCCAAGTGGTTCTCTGCCATGCAGTCCGAGTTCAGTGCTCTTCAAGCCAACTCCAACTGGACCCTGGTTCCTCTTCCACCTAATAGGGAAGCTATAGGGTGTAAATGGGTTTTTCGGGTTAAAGAAAACCCTGATGGTTCTGTTCACAGGTATAAGGCAAGGCTGGTAGCTAAAGGCTTCCATCAACAACATGGTTTTGACTACACTGAAACGTTTTCTCTAGTTGTGAAGCCCATCACTATTCGGACTATTCTTACCATTGCTATCTCTTTTGGTTGGAAGCTACGACAATTGGATGTTAATAATGCCTTTCTCAATGGCATCCTTGAAGAAGAGGTTTATATGCACCAACCCCCTGGTTTTGAGACGTCTAACAAATCTCTTGTTTGCAGGTTACACAAGGCTCTCTATGGTTTAAAACAAGCTCCAAGGGCTTGGTTTGACAAGCTCAAAGCTTGCCTACTGCAGCTGGGTTTTATAGCAAGCAAATGTGATCCCTCTTTATTTATATACAGAAAATTATCTCAGTGTGTTTTTCTCTTGGTTTATGTGGATGATATCATCATCACTGGAAGTGACTCTCTCTTCATTCAGTCTCTCATTCAGCAATTGAACACTACTTTTGCTTTAAAAGATCTCGGTGATCTTGAATTTTTTCTTGGAATTGAAGTTAAGAAAATGTCTTCTGGAGCACTGATTTTATCTCAAACTAAATACATTCGTGACTTACTTGTTAAGGCTAACATGGCTGAAGCAAAAGGAATAGCCACACCTCTACCTTCTGGCTGCAAACTTTCAAAGTTTGGTTCTAATTATCATTCTGATCCTTTTCTCTATCGGTCCATTGTAGGTGCTTTACAATATGCAACTCTTACTCGTCCTGAGATCAGTTATTCAGTGAACAAAGCTTGTCAGTTTATGTCACAGCCTCTTGAAGAGCATTGGGCTGCTGTGAAACGCATTTTACGGTATCTTCGTGGCACTTGCAATCATGGGATGCTACTGCAGCCTTGCAATCCCAGTCATCTGTTCTCTATTACAGCCTTTTGTGATGCAGATTGGGCTAGTGATCCTGATGATCGAAGATCTACTTCAGGAGCTTGTGTTTTCCTTGGCTCCAACTTAGTTTCTTGGTGGTCCAAGAAACAAAACTTGATTGCTCGCTCTAGCACGGAAGCAGAATATCGAAGCTTAGCTCTAGCTACTGCTGAAGTTCTCTGGTTAAAATCTCTTCTTCAAGAGCTTCATATTCAACTCACTACTCCTCTTATCCTTTGTGACAACTTAAGCACTGTGTCCCTGTCACACAATCCTGTTCTCCATGCTAGAACAAAGCACATGGAGTTAGATATCTTCTTTGTTAGAGAGAGGGTTCTCTCTAAGGAGATCCGTGTCTGTCATGTTCCTGCCTTGGATCAAGTATCTGACACTCTCACCAAGAGCCTGTCTACCTCTCGGTTTGCTGCGTTAAGAGACAAACTCACGGTGGTGGATTCTCATTTTCAACTCCATCCACCCTGAGTTTGAGGGGGCATATTAGCATAAAGTGTATAGGGTTATTTCTGTAAATGTTCACAGGGGCTTTTCTGTAAATGCTTTCCTTTTGTTTGTTGTAACCGTGTAACTGTTTAGGGGCTACGTGTCATTAGTTGCTCTTCCCTGATCTATAAGATCACACGTGTATGGATTGATACTTTCATCTTCTGAATACATTGAATGGTTTTCTCTTCTTCCTTCTCCGCTCTCTCTCTTCTTCTCTCATCTCTCTCAACCTTCTTTGAATTCCCCCTCTTAAGCACTTTCCCTACAACTAACTTGCTCTCCCACGCTTGCATTCTGTTGGAGTGGATTTTGGTCAGTAGCTTCATTTGGGCCATTGGGCCAACTTCTACATTTGGAGTGGGTTCGTATCAGAATATTACTAAGAGTAAAATAACACTTTAATTACAATTCTCGTATCTTTTAATTATTATTAGATCAGTTTCATGCTTATTTTGGCTCTTAATAGATAGCAAGTTGGAAGCTCATCACTGATAAAAACCGCCACGCAGTTGGTGTGGGCATAATATTGTAAACCAAAGCTTTAAGTTCTTCTTACACTTTTTGTATTCTTTTGTCTGAAAAGACTGAGAAACATAAGAAACTGAGTGGTGTGTACCTTTGAAATACGAAGCCTAAGTAACTATAAAAATATGAGTATTGTTGTCATAGTTGATCCAATTAAATGTTTTTATGTTTATCATTGTTATTAGTTATATATGTTGTACATTTCCCTTTAAATTTTAAAATCATGAAGAATACATTATTTCATTTTAACATCCAGTTATTTTCTCTGACACTAGCAGTTTGAGAGGGAAAATTTTGTTTTTACTTTTATTTCTTAACTGATTCCTACTTGAGAAACATGTCAATGTTTTAATTTCTTTATTTTCTTAAGGAATGAAAACTGTAGTATCAGGTTTTCCAGCTTCCTTGATATTGTGATACTGCTAAAAACGAAAACTGCTGCCCTCATAATATTCCCTTTTTGTCATTTATCTGGCATATTATATGCATGCATTTTTTTGGCCCAAAATTTACTTTTCTTTGACACACTGCAGCTCCCATGACATTATGATAGACTTATCGCTTTGTCACAGGCTGACATATTAGGATTGTTTGTTCTACTTTATTGGCACAGGTCTATGGAGATGATGAATGGTCATTTGGATTCTGTGAGCAAGGTAGTGGAGTTTTTAGTTGCCCTTCTGGAAAGAATCCAATGTATACATATCGTGAATCCATTGTTCTTGGGAAAACAAACTTGTCCATTTTCAAGGTAAATCAAATATTAAGAGAACTCAGTAGAGAGTGGCCTGGCGATTCGTATGATCTATTGGCAAAAAATTGCAACCACTTCTGTGATGAATTCTGTGAAAGGCTTGGTGTACAAAAACTTCCAGGTGAACACATAACTATAATGTTGCTTTTGTGATGTGCATTGTCATTTTTGTTGCTAAAGATGACCTATTATTATTAGTGCCACATCTTGTTAATTCCTTCGTATGCTAGGTTTTACCTGTAAATTTTTTTTGTATGAAACATTGTTTCTCCCACATAATGACACCTAAACTCAATGCCAATTAGATAGTTATATGCTCATTATTATACTAGAATCTGAGTTCCATTAATTTGTCTGTCTTACTAGTTTTTTACGTGATAGAAATATGTGCCAAATTTATTCATTACTTTGGAGTAATATGCATTTTATTTTAAAAAACAGAAATGCTGTTGGTTTGAATTGAAACGGTCATTTTCTTGTAAAAATCGGGAGAGGAGTTGGAAATGATCAAGTTGAGTCTGTTAGCGCTATAGGGCGGAGTGAAAGATGGTCAAACATGAAGGCTGCGCATGACAACCATTCTAATTCCTGACACTGTTTCTGAAAAAAATGATTCTTTTCTATTTTTGTGCCTTGGAAGAGTTCTGAGAATCAGAATTATGTTTGTTAACACAATTTTTTTTTTTCATTATGAGGATTAGAATTAACACAATACAAATCTATTTCTTTACTTTTGTTTATAGATTTCATCAGTTATATAAAATACCAAATGATAGATTTTAACCGAAAGGCCAAATTTCATATTTAAAAAAATTATCTAAAGAAGGGGATGGAGGATAGTGCGCTGCGTGTGTATGAAAGAAAGGAACCAAGGGATGGAGGCTAGTGCTCTGCACATTAGCAATCTTCTCCATATCTAAATCAGGGGCAAAATGCGCATACTCCTTATAAGATGAATCACAAAACAATAATTTCTTTGGAGGAGAGACCACAGGATTGGTACATATTGCTGCAAATTTCATTGGGTATTGGGTTGCTATATTACAAGAAATTGCAGGTTTGGAATTGTTTACCATTGAGAAATTTCCCAAACTCTATAAAAGGATTCAAGAGTTTGTGAATCACCCTGTGATCAAGGAAGGTCCGCCTCCAAGAGAAGAACTGTTTGAAGAGGCCTAACCCCAATTTCAAAAATCCCAAAATTTCATCAAATTCTGATCGCAGGTTATGTAAGAATTGTGGTGAAGGGAAGGGTGGTGGTCCGGTGATACGTGGTTGAAGGCCAGTGACGGTTCGGTGTTGGTGTGTGAGCGGGAAGGAAGTCGTGAGAGTGTGAGAGAATACTGATTCTCTTTTTGTGCCCAGAATTAGAAAAGCAGAAATTTTGATTCTTTTGGTTGTTCCACAGCATAAAAAAAAACCGGTTCATCTCGGGAACAAAAAAATAAACCGATTTTATCAAACGCAATTCTCATCCGTTTTTGTTTCCGGGAACAGAAATTAAAAAAAAAACTCATTCCGGAAAGGTTGTCATGCACACCCGAAGAGTGAACTTGGGTGGTTTCAGAAGTACTTACACTCAAAGAAATTGGGAGTCATTGGGTTTTAGGGTAGATGAGAAATTGTGCCTCTTCCCATTTTAAATTGATGTGCCAAGTGATGGTGATTTTAGCACTGATCCATCCTGTGAATTATTGCTTCTGTATATTGTTTTTCAGCTTCCACTATGTATTCTTACAGCTTATCTGACAGGTTGGGTTAATAGGTTTGCTAATGCTGGTGATACAGCAATGGAAGTGGCTGGAAATACAGCAGTACGGGTGAGAAATGAGTTTCAAAATCCGCTAACATGGTGTTGTGTTAAATTATTTTCCTGGAATTGTCTCTTCACAACCTGCTCCTTGTGCTTTTTGCCTTTGAATATTATTATTAAGTAGTTATTGGTATTGCCATATTTTGAAAAAATCTATGGTTGCACTGATAATAATACCTGGTTATTGCAGTTCCGGCAAGCAAAAACAGAGATTGTATCTGCTAGCAAAGTAGCATACCGGTTCCTCTTAGGTGTTACTAATAATGTAAAAACGGGTGTGGAGTCCCCTAACAATTCAAACAATGGAGGATCCCCTAGATTTCAAGCTGCTTGGTTGAAAAACATAATCAATGGTGCGAAACCATCTACTAGTTCTGATGCTGAGAATCAGAATGGGGTTGTACCTCAACAACCAACACGAGAAGATGACAAGGCACTGCTACAGAGTTCATCTTCTTATAATAGTTGAGGGAGTCTTTGTCAAAGGATAAGTCCTGCTGTGTATTGTATTGTGTAAGTCAATATTGTTACGAAATTTTACATGCTTATTCATTTGTGTATGAAATGTAATAGTTTAATTTATTGTTCAACTCAAATCCTTATTGGTGCCTAGTAAGACAATGTTCATTGAAAGGTAGTTTACTGCTTTCTCTTTCCTTTCAGAATCTGACTGATCAAACTTCTAATTCCCTGAGTGATTGGAGCGTAGGTGTTACATTAAGTACAATATTGGTAGATAAAGCCCTCGTTTCCGCCTTAAATCTTAAAATATTTAGTATTAGGGTGGTGCTGAAAATTCGGTGCGTTACTCACTAAAAATAGAAAAAGTACTTTACTTAATTGTAACTATTCTATTCACTCTTTTATGATTAATGCTCTGTGAGTTTCATTTTTATTTTTATTTTTACTGTTACTAGTATGGGAGAAGATATGCCCCTCAAACCTCATGTTTACCCTCTAATCCAGTCTTGCCATCCATGCACCTGTATTGTTTAGTTTGTCACCATATTGAAATTAGGTGTCTGTTATAATGAGATAGTATTGGGATATATATATATATATATATATATATATATATCAATGGTATCACATGCTTGCAAATCAGAGTCGTTGATCTTTTTTTATCTAACGGATATATATATATATATATATATATATATATATATATATATATATATATATATCAATGGTATCACATGCTTGCAAATCAGAGTCGTTGATCTTTTTTGATCTAACGGCTCTCAGATGAGGTGTCAAAGGATTCTATCTCATATATATATATATATCAGTGTTATAAAACCCGGACCGACCCGGCCGGGTCGACCCGGGAACCGGTAAACCGGTCATATAACCGGTTCGGTTCAAGCAACAGACCGGTTATGCATCAGAACCGGTGCGACCCGGTCGGTTTTCATGAAAACCGGTGACCCGGCCCGGTCCCAAAAAAAAATTAATTTAAAAAAATAATCCTAATGGATATATTTGAATATTTTTTTGTTTATTAACTGACATAAGTTATGTACCTACAACACTAATATTATCTCAATTATGCATTATTCAGAAAATTTTGATTTGATTTATAGTTAGAGATATCATTTTCTTAACCTAAAGTCCCGTATCACGATCATTATATTTTTGTTTGATCTTTTATTGGATAATAATATGTCATTTATTATTTTTTATATTAAAATATTTGAAATTTTTCTTTTTTTTTTTTTATATTTAAGTATGTTTATAATTTTTAATATAAATTATAAAATTGCATATAATTACCGGGTCATGCGGTTGAACCAGTGACCCACTGGTTGACCCAGTGACCCAGTATCTCGACCGGGTCAATGACAGGGCCGGTTTTAATAACATTGATATATATATGTGTGGGTTATGACCATTTTACACTAGTGTAAGTTTCTAAGGGCTCAATTTTTTAGTAATGTGAGCCGTTAGATACAAATGGATCAATGATCGAGATTGAGTGTAAAATTTCTAACTCTTACACCGGTGTAAGAATATCCTGCCCCTATATGTATGAGAAAAATATCTCTCTAAGCAACTTGAGATACATTTATCTGTGTCTATCCATAAATTACGTTGTTTTGTTTATTTATTTTCTTATATTAATTGATTCACTTTTGAATGGTTATGATTTTTTTTTCACTCTTTTCCTTTATCACCATTTATCTATCTTTGTACAATTATTATGATTTAGTAGCCGGAGATAAAGTTATATCAAGTAACTTGAGAAACAATAAGCTATATATATATATATATATAGGGTTTGATGAGTGTCAAGTCACTAGATATAAACTTTTGTCCAGTCACTAAATCATAATTGTGCAAAGGTGAATCGATGATAATAAAGGAAGAGAGAAAAAGAGAATCATATAACTATTCAAAGGTTAATCAATTAATATGAAGAAATAAATAAACAATACCATGTAGTTTAATAGTGACTTGACCACCAATGACATAACAAACAATAATCCCATATATATATATATATATATATATATATATATATATATATATATATATATATATATATATAGGGTTTTATAAGAGTTATGTTGTAGGAAAAGAGACTGTGTAATGTTATAGAGATTCGTTTTACGTGCCAAAATTTTTAATTATTCTTTTTGCTGCGGGCCCCACAAAATGTTGTGAGTGTAGGAAAGTTTTTCTGGTCATGTTAAATGATAGATGATAAATATATATATATATATATATATATATATATATATATATATATATATATATATATATATATATATGAGGTAGGATCCTTTGACACCGATGTCAAATTTAATATTTGACACCTCATCTGAGATCCATTAGATCAAAAAAGATCAATGATGTCACATGCTTACAAATCAGAGTCGTTGATCTTTTTGGATCTAACGGCTCTCAAATGAGATGTCAAAGGATCCTACCTTTTATATATATATATATATATATATATATATATATATATATATAGGGGTTTACATTTCTGCAGTTGATGTACGTGCAACAATCAAATACTTACCAGATATATACTTGAAAGCATTAAATGTGGGAAATCATAACCATACACCTGTCGTTGCTGTACATAAAGCGGCTGCAGAAATGATTTTACCATATATATATATATATATATATATATATATATATATATATATATATATATATATATATATATATATATATATATATATATGGGGCATGATCATCTTACACCGATGTAAGAATAATAAGTCTTACACCAAATCTTAACCATTGATTTTCTGCATCTAAGGGTTAAGATTTATTAGGTCTCATTCATTAATTAATTTTTTATTCCCAATAAATCTCAACTGTTAGATACACGGAAATCAACGATTAAGATTTGGTGTAAGATTTATTATTCTTACACCAGTGTAAGTTGATCCTATCCCTATATATATATATATATATATATATATATATATATATATATATATATATATATATATATGGGTTTATCATCTATCATTTAACATGACCACAAAAAATTTCCTACACACACAACATTTTGTGGGACCCACAGCAAACAAAAAATAAAAAATTCCGACACGTAAAACGAATCTCTATAACATAACACAACCACTTTTTCTACAACATAACTCTTATAAAACCCTTTTATATATATATATATATATATATATATATATATATATATATATATATATATATATATATATATATTGTTTGTTTGTTTGTTTTATGCTATGATGCGGATTACAATGGTTTAAATCCAATGATGCCTTCTAGTAAGTAATTTATGATTTTTATGAGAAGTATCCTCTATTTCGTGTATACTCATGGCTGGAAATTTGTGTCTATGGCTGTCATGTATGTGTGTATATGCGAGTGATAGCTTGATTGATTCAAAATTTTATATGTAGTTGAATATGGATGTTGTCCTAGATCTAGCCTAGCACAAGGATAAGAAATTGTTTCTTGGGAAAAGCTTTCCTATGTTATTTAAGTCGTGTAAGATAGGTTCCAGATTAGCATTGTTGAATAAGGCACTTATCCTAGTAATGGGGTGGCTCTAATTATAAGCTACCATTTTGAATTCGAGAGATAAAGTCTTACCTTTAGTAAAAGTGCTACGTGGGAGAGTGAAAATAGGATAGTCATGATCATCACTTATTTTCATTAGGTAGATTTCTTAAAATTTTGAGACAATTTTTAAAAGGGAATGAGAAATAATAGAATGGGGGCAGGAAAGGTGGTCTCCTACTTGAACCCCGCCTAACTTGGATTATCTATCACTTCCACTAGCTTTACTTTTTATGGTTTTAAGTTTTATAGATTAACTTTCAAAGGAAATACGTTAAAGTAATTTCAAGTTGGATAATCCAAGTTATTCACGAATGAAGGACGATCATACTTAAGAGTGAAACCTAATGAAGAAAACGTGCACTACCTTGTATTTCATCCTTACCGAGAAAAAAAAAATATTGACCTACAAAAGATAAAAAGAAAGAAAGAAATTCTTGACTTAACCATATACAATGCCTGCATAAGTGCTTTATTGTTAAATAAGTGTAAAATAAACCAAGTGTTACAATCTCAGATGCGAAAACCGGGCCGGTCTAATCCGTTGGCGGTTGGCTCTGAAATCGATTCGATTCTTATAATGGATCGGATATGCTATTGGCCCGGTATCGAGCCGGTGAACCGATCGGGAACCGGGGTTCAACCGATATTAACTGATGAATTGGTTTTGGAGAAAAAAATATCCAATGTTGCAGCCGCTGGGATTCAAACTCAAGTCTCATGAGAATGCACAACAACTTTTTTTTTTTGTAATCTTGCCCAACAACAACTTACCATTGCGTTATGTTTGTTTGTTGGTTAATAAGCACCATTTAATATATATATATATATATATATCATTTAATAGAATTATTTCAAAATTGCATCTAGTGGGGATCGAACCCTTGTTGTGAAGATATAAATTAAGTATTTAGCACTAAGCTATATTTGATTCTTGGTTCACTTACATCATTTAATACATTTATTATATAATTGAATATAAAATATAAATTTATATAAATATCTGGTTCATATGATTAAACCAATGACCCACTGACCTGATATCCTGATCGGATCGATAATCGATCCAAGTTTAATAACATCGGTTACTGTTCTGGATGGCCCAACCACCACAGCAGGGCCCAATCGCCACAGCAGGGCCCAAACGCCACAGCAAGGCCCAATCGCCATAGTTGGCCTTAAACGCCCTAACAGGCCAGCCATCTAGTGGCCCAACTTCGCAGGCCCAAATCCCCTTTAAGCTCCACGTTAGCCCTAAGGGCTGACGTGGACCTACACATCCACCAAGGGTGCAGCACACCCAAGAGATACACCAAAATGTCTTACCTTGGGACATTAACCACCAAAGGCAATCGCCACAGGTATCACAAAGGGAAACTCTCCCTTTGCCCAACGCTGGCATCGCCAGTAGCAGGGGGCGCAGCGCTGCCACAACGTCAGCGCCTAAACCGCCCAACACTGCTATCATAGGAGTATATCCCAAGGAGAGTTGACCTCCCCCCTGATCTAACCACACCATGATCAATATAAATAGCCCCCAGAGGGCACGACAGAGAGCATGTTATGTATCGTTATTAGCCTATTACTTGAATTCTCTTATAGCTTATACTTGTACTGATTATCTGCTTATACTTGGGATAATATCACGTGGCCTGGTCTTTACCAAAGCCATAGGTATCGCCCATACAGTGACCATACACCCTATAAGGGAACATAGTGGGCTTATAGATTCCAACGGTACATTGGCGCCGTCTGTGGGAAACTATAAACTTCTATTCCCATTCTTTCACCAGCTGACAAATTACACTCCATTTCCCAGTAACCAAATATGGCTGTTACTAGAAGAGCAGAACAAACAAGAGCTGGGACCCCAGAAGGCCACGTGCAATCAGCCCGTTCCAACTCCCCGCCATCCATGCACTCGGCACCAGCTGGCGACGCACCACTAGCTCCGGTTCTACGTTCGGTAAATCCTCCGTTACGTGTGGCCGACGGAAGAGAGGTTCACATCAATCGCCAAGTTGTAGTACACGAAGCACAAGGTGAAAACGTGTTACCTACACAACCCCGACCACCTGGTGTTCATTTCGGTATGCCATTACCCACCACAGGTCCACCACCTATCTTTCCAGTATATCAACCCCGACCAACTCAAAGCCAGCCATTACCCTTTTACCATGATTACCACCCCCCAGGCGCTGCATTATATCCCAACAGGCCCCACGACCAAAATCCACTCGCGCCTTTCCCCGCTCATTACCCATTTCATGCTTACGCAATACCGCCCTACAACACTATGATTCCACAACCCCAATACCATCCAACGCAACCACAAGTTGCCCCACAACCACAAGTCGCCCCATAGCCACAGGGGTCGTTCATAAACCCGGGTCAACCACAGGGTGTCGGCCAACAAGCCCCCGCCCTCTCTTATTCAGTTGAAGCCCCACCTGCACAACGTCAACCCCTTGGCCAACAAATGCACAACCCGGACCCACGGGTAACGCCTGCAACTACCTCAGGGAGAAATAAACCGTTAACTGACCTTTTACGCCTGACCCCCATACCTCTTGGCTTCAAAGGCCCGTCTAACATAATCACCTACATTGGAGATTCTGACCCCTTCGAATGGATTCAAAAGTTCGAAGCAGCAATGACCCTTCACGAAGAAACCGACCTCCTTATGTGCCGAACCTTCCCAACACTCCTCGGCGGAAGAGCCCTAACTTGGTATACTACCTTACTAACCGGCAGCATTTCTTCTTGGGACGACCTGGCCTACAAATTTCAAGCCCACTTCGCCACCAGTCATCCCGTACCCAAGTCCGTTCATTCGCTTGAAAAGATCCGTCAACAATCAGGCGAATCCCTTAGGGAGTTCCTTGATCGTTTCGACAAGGAAGCTTTGCAAGTGCAAGGCCTTGATCCTAAGGTGCAAGTGCATATACTCCTCTCAGGTTTAAGACAGGGCGCTTTCGCTTACGAACTAGCCCGGCATGAGATAACTGATTTGAAGGGGGTAAAAAAGAAAGCCCAGGAGTTCATGCGGATCGAGGAATATAAAGGTAGCAGGACCGATGACTCTTCACACAGCTAGGCCCTAAAGCAGAGCAAAGGCAAAGCTGAGGGCGACGAAGAGAAAAGGACTCAGAATCCTTCTCGAGGAACCAGACGCCCTTCTGGCCGAGGCCAGACCGGACGCCGTCCTCACAGCGTAAACCAGACGGATTACAAAGAGGGGCAGAAAAATCCGCCCCCACGCCCAGAACAAGACAGAGAGACTGCCATGTACTGCAAGTTCCACCGAAGCAACGACCATAGCACTGAAGATTGCAGACACTTGAAGGAGGAGATTGATGAACTCATCAAAAGTGGAGCGCAGCGACGGACCGCCGAAGGCACTCGGGGTGACGGACCGGGGAGACGACGTGACGAGCGCAGTAGATTGCCAGACAGAACCAATCAATCACGATACCGTTCACGCCATGACCGCCCCAGAAGAGCAGAATCCCCAAGAGGCCACAACCCACCTCCCAGTCCACGCCATAGGAGCAGGAGGTACGAGGATGATGAGGAGGACTCCGTTGTCATCAAACATGGAGTGATCAACATGATATCTGGCGGATTGAGTGGAGGGGGAGAAACTTCCAACGCCAGAAAAAAGCATCTGAAGCAATGTTTGGCGATAGCTGGGAAGGTCATAAACAAAGCCAAAGCAAACCCAGGTCCCGCCAAACCCGAGATCATTTGGGACAGCGAAGATCTGGGCGATGTCCTCCCAGGGCATGACGACCCCCTCGTCGTTCAAGCAACGATCGCCAATTTTGGCATTAACAGGGTCTTTATTGATCACGGCAGCTCCGCCGATATTTTGTTTCTTCTATGTTTTTCAGCGTTAGGATTCACAACTAACGATTTGACCCCTGTTTCTGGCGAACTTTCAGGTTTCAATGCAACGACTACCAAACCGCTGGGAATGATAAACCTGCGTTTATCATTGGGAACGCCACCGACGTCAAAATTTGCTGATATTCAGTTCTTGGTGCTGGACACCCCTTCAGCCTATAACGCCATACTTGGTCGAAGGATGTTTGCGGCGTTTGAGGCAAGCATTTCTCACCCGCACCTGGCAATAAAGTTCGTAGCAAAAAATAACAAGGTAGCAACGGTGAAAGGCGATCAGCTGGTCGCCAGGAGCTGCTACAACATATCCCTAAGGCCAACTACAAGGGTTACATTTAGAACTCCACCAGCACAACCGCAAAGTTCCAACCCTTCGTCCCCCAAAATCAGCCCATCCAAGAACACGATCAAAGGCGATCAGTGTCTCTTGGTAGAATTCGATGCAAGAGACGACCCCAGGGTCGAACATGCAAGACCTACCCCCGACGGAGCCCTAGAGCACGTCATACTTGGTGATGCAGACCAAACGACAACCATTGGGGCGACAATGCATCCCGGTACCAAGGAGGAGCTTGTTAAACTGCTCAAGAGAAACAAAGACTTGTTTGCCTGGAAACCATCAGACATGCCAGACATAAACCCTGAAGTTTGCTGTCACCGATTGTCCGTGGATCCTAAGGCCAAACCCATCGCCCAAAAGAAGAGGAAGTTCGGCCCTGACCGACAAAAGATCATTGATGAAGAAGTTAAACGACTGCATGACGCCGGTTTTATCCGAGAGATCAAATATACCACTTGGCTGTCCAACCCAGTGTTGGTTAAGAAGCCTAATGGGGCGTGGAGAATGTGCGTCGACTACACTGACCTCAACAAAGTGTGCCCGAAAGACGCATATCCGTTCCCCAACATCGATCAACTCGTTGATAACGCGTCAGGGTTCAAAATGCTGTCTTTCATGGAAGCTTACTTTGGCTACAATCAAATCCCTCTACTGGAAGAAGATCAAGACAAAACGACGTTCATCACTCAGAATGCCAATTACTGCTATACCATGATGCCCTTTGGCCTGAAGAATACCGGAGCAACCTACCAGCGCATGATGAACATAGTATTCAAAGACCTGATCAGCGACAACATTGAAGTGTACATTGATGACATGATCGCCAAATCACGAGATCCAAGGCAGCACTTGAGCGACCTCGAAGGTGTGTTTAAGAGGTTGAGGAAATACAACATGCGCCTCAACCCCAGCAAATGCGCTTTCGGAGTCCCTGCCGGCAAGTTCCTAGGCTTCATGCTCACTGAAAGGGGCATTGAAGTCAACCCAGATAAGTGCAAGGCGGTCATTGAAATGAGAAGCCCACAAACAGTCAAGGAAGTCCAACAGCTAACTGGAAGGCTAGTAGCCCTCACACGGTTTCTGGCAAACTCAGCCCATAAGTCCCTCCCCCTTTTCGGCTTACTCAAGAAGGGAGTTACCTTTCAATGGTCTGAAGAATGTGAAAAAGCGTTCCAAGAGTTCAAAAAAGCCCTTTCCTGCCCGCCGGTCCTCGCAAAGCCCGACAGCGGAGAGACCCTTTACCTGTACCTTGCCGTCGGCAATGAGGCGGTCAGCGCAGCGCTTATTAAAGATTCTAAACCGGAGGGACAGAAGCCGGTCTATTTCATTAGTAAAGTACTGCAAGGCGCTGAGCTTCGATATCAGCAAGTCGAAAAGGTCGGCTTCACACTCGTTTTTGCTGCCAGACGTTTGAGACCGTATTTTCAGTGCCACCCGATCACAGTCAGAACTAACCAACCCATCTGCCAAGTCCTCCACAAGCCCAACCTCGCAGGAAGGATGATGTCATGGGCGGTTGAATTATCTGAATACCAGATCACTTACGAGCCGCGTACCGCCATCAAAGCCCAAGCCCTTGCAGACTTCATCGCAGAAATGACACACGTCAGCCCAACTGGCGACCAGGTAACTGACGCCCCCGGGCCAGCAACATGGAAGCTTTTCGTTGACGGTTCATCCAACGCCAAAGGATCAGGTGCAGGCATGATAATTGGAAATCCAGACGGCGTATCCACAGAACACTCGTTATCATTCGAGTTCAGTACAACCAACAACCAGGCAGAGTACGAAGCAATGATAGCAGGCCTAACTCAGGCAAAGGAGATGGGTGCCCAACATCTCAAGGTATTTAGCGACTCCCAACTGGTAACCTTCCAGATCTCAGGAGAGTACCAGACTAAGGGACCACTGATGTGTAAGTACTTGAAGAAGGTCAAAGAGCTACTCCAATACTTCGAAAGTGTTGAAGTGAAGCATATCAGGCGAGCAGATAACGCCAGGGCCGATATCCTCGCCAAATTGGCAAGCACTAAGAGCCCAGGTAACAATCGTTCTGTAATTCAGCACAATTTGCCTGACCCATGCATAATTGTAAGAACTCGCACCGTTAATTAAGAAAATTAATTAAATAAATATTAGAATTAGGAGATAATTCCAAAATTTACCCTAATAATTATTCTGAGGTTTAAATAATTATGTTGGGTGAATAAGAATGCTAAAAGTCGCTTTTCTGACGAAGAGTGCAGATACCGGTTCTGCTACTCGGTATAAATGCGTACCGGTGAAGTATCCCGGAAAATTATTATAAGTGTATGAATATTCCTAAATTAATATTGAGGATTGGAATATCAAGTTTGAAGTCCAAATAATGAGAACTGGCTTCAGAACTAATACTGTCAGCGTGAAAAACGCGTACCAGAAAAGTGTTGCGAAAAAATAAA
>JAVKPL010009396.1:0-37135 GCA_032173675.1 Gastrolobium villosum
AAACGGGGGATTAACCCCAAGGACCAAAAGCTTACCTGGCAAGCAATGTCCTCCAATAATTCTTGTGTCCACAGAGTCACGATCTTTCACAAATTCACAACCTAGTTCCAAGATGCGAATACAATCAGTATTCCTATATACCAGTCTACCACGTTAAATTTCCAAGACTACACATACGAGAAGCCCACACTTGATTTTATTCCAATTTATCAAAGTGTCCTAAACGGCCATTTCATAATTTTTCTTTTTACGGGAGCCAATCCCAAACATATTTAACAAAGGGGCTCACCTACAAATCACCTTCAAACTACTCATACCATTTAATCTCAATTTATAAACCCTAAATCATGCATTTTCTCCCAAAATCACAAGAAGGAGTTGGGGTAATTACCTTGGGAGCCTCAAATCACTAAATAGAACATAACCCAAGCTTCCAACAAGATCACAACCCTTCCTCAAGCCTTAGATCCGAAAATGGCAGCCATGGGTTCTTCAAAATATGCTTCCCTCTCATTCAAATGTAGCTACCAAGTTGAGGGGATGAGGAAAAGGAAGGAGAACAAGATGGAGAGAAAGAATGGAAATGGTTTCTTTTGATTTCCTTGAGAATTTGGTTGGAATAATGGAAGAAGAAGAAAGAAAGAAAAAAAAAAAAAAAAAAACTTCCTTCTTGAGAAACAGAGAAGCCGACGGGAGAAGGAAAAAAATAAGAAGGAATTGGGTTCTTTTCCTTTTAAGTAAGTTTAAATAATTCAAGTGGGTATAAGTTTATCTATCTCACTCACTAAACTCTCATTCCAACATTGCACACTAGTCCAGAATACTTTTAAGGTAATATTTATAATTTTACTTTTCACTTTAGGGTAACTTTATTTACCCGCATTTCTACCACTTAACTGTCATTTTAACTCCTTTTTCACCCAAGGTGACTTTATTTTTTTTTCTTTTACTTTCCTTATAATTATTCCTCAATTTCATGATTAAAATCATTACTTCATAATTAAATCCAACACTACATGTGAGGGTTATTATACTCACCCCACCTTTTTAGGATTTTGTCCGCAAAATTAGGATCATACCTGGAAACAAACTCAGGATATAAACGGAGAATCTCATCCTCACGCTCCCAAGTAGCCTCCTCAGGTGTCCTGCCTTCCCATTGAATCTTGATCATCGGAATTGCCTTATTTCTCAGTTTTCTTTCATCTCTATCAATAACTTTCCACGGCCTCACAGGAGTTTTAAGATTTTCCTTTATTTGAACCTCATCAGGCTGCACAACATGAGATTCATCCCGAATATATCTCCGAAGCTGCGACACGTGGAATACATCATGAATACCGGATAACTGTGGAGGCAAGGCAAGCTGATAAGCAACCGGTCCCACCCTCTTTATTATCTGATAGGGACCAATGAACCTAGGACTCAATTTCCTTACTCCAAGAGCACGCCCCACACCTGTCACAGGTGACAACCTCACAAAGACATGTTCACCCTCTGCAAACTCCAGAGGTCGATGCTTATGATCATAATAGCTCTTCTGGCGACTCTGTGCCTGTTTCAATTTATCTCTGATCAGTTTTATTTGATTAGAAGTGTCCTGTACCAAGTCTGGCCCAATCATTTGCCTCTCTCCAACCTCAGTCCAACAAGTAGGTGATCTACATCGCCGGCCATACAAAGCCTCATAAGGTGCCATGCCCAAACTGGAATGGAAACTATTATTGTACGAGAACTCTACCAATGGAAGGTACCTATCCCATGTCTTACCCTGTTCCAGGGCACAAGCTCTCAGCATATCCTCTAGGGTTTGAATAGTTCTCTCTGTCTGACCATCAGTCTGAGGATGATAAGCCGTGCTCAGTCTCAACTGAGTCCCGAAAGCCTGCTGCAGTGCTCCCCAGAAGCGAGATGTGAACTTCGGGTCCCGATCGCTCACAATGCTCTCAGGCACCCCGTGAAGTCTCACAATCTCCTTCAAATAGAGTCGAGCCAACTGCTCTGTAGTAAAAGTCACCTTCACTGGCAGAAAATGGGCAGACTTTGTAAGTCTATCAACAATAACCCATATAGAATCGTATCCAGTCTGAGTCCTGGGCAACCCAACAACAAAATCCATGGAGATGCAATCCCATTTCCATACCGGAATATCCAGAGGTTGAAGCAAACCACCAGGTCTCTGGTGTTCAATTTTGACTTTCTGACAGACAAGACACTTTGCAACAAACTTAGCAATGTCATTCTTCATACCCGGCCACCAGAAATTTTCTTTTAAGTCATGATACATTTTAGTAGCTCCTGGATGAATAGAGTATTGACCTTTGTGTGCTTCAGTCAACACATCATCCACTAACTGACCTTTGGGCACGATTATCCTTTCCTGATAACGTTTGAAGCCCTGACCATCAACAGACACATCTTTCTGACCTGTCATGGCCACAATGTCCTTATCAAATCGTTGAGCCTCTAAGATTCTCTCTAACAATGCATTCTGAATGGCAACTTTCTCAACTTCTAAGCTACCATCGCCTTTACTGACCACCACATTCAGATTTCTAAAGTTTTCAATCAACTGATATTCTTCAATCATCAGATTTGCAATCACAGCAGATTTCCTGCTCAAGGCATCAGCTACAACATTAGCCTTACCCGGATGATATTTCAGTTCAAATTCATAGTCCTTTAGGAACTCCATCCATCTCCTTTGCCTCATGTTCAACTCTTTCTGGTCAAACAGATACTTCAGACTTTTGTGATCGCTATACACTAAGAAATTAGCACCATATAGAAAGTGTCGCCATATTTTCAGGGCAAACACTATGGCTGCTAGCTCTAAATCATGTGTAGGGTAATTCTCCTCATGCGATTTCAACTGCCTAGAAGCATATGCAACAACTCTCCTATCCTGCATCAGGACACATCCCAAACCTTTGCCTGAGGCATCACAATAGACCTCGAAAGTACGCTCAGGATCGGGAAGGGTCAATATTGGAGCAGTCGTCAACTTTTCCTTTAGTGCATGAAAACAATTTTCGCACTCCTGAGTCCACACGAATGGGATCTCCTTTCTAGTCAAACGGGTCAATGGTAAAACCATTGTAGAAAACCCCTCAATAAATCTTCGGTAATAACCGGCTAGTCCCAGAAAACTTCGGACTTCAGAAACAGTCTTAGGCCTTTCCCAATCCATCACGGCCTCTATTTTACTAGGGTCCACTGCCACACCATCAGCAGATATGACATGACCCAAAAACTGAACCTTTGACAACCAGAATTCACACTTGGAAAACTTGGCATACAATTGATTATCCTTTAGTACTTGTAGAACAATCCTGAGGTGGTCTGCATGCTCATTGTTATTCTTAGAATAGATCAAAATATCATCTATGAACACAACTACAAACTGATCCAGATATGGCTTGAACAAACGGTTCATATAGTCCATAAACACTGCCGGAGCATTAGTGAGACCAAAAGGAATTACTTGGTACTCATAATGTCCGTATCTAGACCTGAATGCAGTCTTCGGAATATCATCCGACTTAACTCGGATCTGATGATAACCTGACCTCAAATCAATTTTTGAGAAGACACAAGCACCCCTCAACTGATCAAGCAAATCATCTATGCGAGGGAGAGGATACTTGTTCTTTACAGTCACTTTATTTAATTGCCTGTAATCGGTCACAAGTCTCATGGTTCCATCCTTCTTCTTGACAAATAATACTGGTGCTCCCCACGGGGACACACTAGGTCGGATGAACTGCTTAGCCAACAAGTCCTCAATCTGTTTCTTCAATTCAGCCAATTCCAGAGGAGACATCCGATATGGAGCCATAGAAATGGGCCCCACACCAGGCAACAATTCAATAGAGAACTCTATTTCTCTCTTTGGTGGAAGATTTGGAATCTCATCCGGAAATACATCCATAAATTCATTTACGATTGGGATATCAGCAATCTTATCCTGAGTACTACTGCTCACTAATCTTCCCAACCATATATAGCCTAATGCTCCCTCCACCAAGGCCCGTCTAGCCTGATGTATTGATATACAAGGAGAGGAACTAGTAGCAGACTCCTCAGATAACATCACTAGTTTCTTACCACAGCAGTCAATCACTGCACAATTTTTAGAAAGCCAGTCCATACCCAAGATGACTTGAAGACTAACCATGGGTAGACAGATAAAGTCAATTACATAGTCTCGGCCCTCATACTTAAATTCAACATCCTTGCATATATCAGAAGTACTACATTTTTCTCCCGTAGCTGTAGTTACTTTCATAGGAGGAGAAATTTCATACATTGGCAAATTCAAGCCCACAGCCATAAAATCAGATATGCAAGAATGAGTAGCCCCTGTATCAAATAACACATCTATATCAAAACCATTAATATAGATCGTACCTTTTACCAAATTAGGCGCTTTATCCGCCTGCTGCTGAGTGATAGCATAAACCCGTCCCACAGTCTGAGACTCAGGGACAACTGGAGTAGGAACCATCTGAAGAGGTGCAACCTTGACATCTCTCTGAGGACAGTCTCTGGAGTAGTGGCCAGTCTTGCCACATTTATAACAAATCACCTGTCCCGTGGCACACGGTCCTCTATGCTCCTTACCACAACCAATACACTTAGGGATCGATGGTCTCTCAGAAGAACCAGTTTTCTTGAATTTATTACCTGATTGTTTCACCTGCAAATTCTTATTTTTATCATCAGATTTCTTGTTCTTCCAGTAATTTGAACCACTGGACTTTTTGGAATCAGACTCTTTAGAATTTCTATTATTTCGCCTCCTGTGAATATCTTCAACAGCCCTGCATTGATTAATCAAGGTGGGAAAATCTCTAGAACCACAACCTGCAAGACTTTCTGCAATTCTATCATTTAACCCTCTTTGAAATTTTGCAGCTAAAGACTCTGAATCTGGCATAGCTCTCCTGAAGTGAGCATACTTAGCCAACTGATTGAATTTGGCCAGATATTCATCAACAGACATTTCGCCCTGCACAAGATCATTATATTCACCTTCCTTCCTTTCTCTAGCATCTCGGGGAAAGTACTTATCAAGAAAGTGCCTCTCAAACAAAGGCCATGTAATAGCGTGACCCTGCAGTTCCAATGGGCGAGAAGTATTTAGCCACCAATCACTAGCATCACCTTTCAGCATATAAGTAGCATACAATAGTCTCTGATTATCCGGACATTCCATCACCCTAAAAATCCTCTCTAGATCCTGCAACCATGTAGCAGCAACAATAGGGTCATAACCACCCTCAAAAGTAGGCGGCTGATGCTTCCTGAAAGCATTTAATCGCCTCTCTCTAGCCTCAACATTATCCATTGCAACCGTGTGAACAGATTGTTGTCCAGTATGAACAGTAGCATCACCATGATGACTAGCCTCACCCTCTCCATCCCCGTGCTCTTCATGGAGAGTATGCGGAGATGGAATGGGAGTATGTGGTGGAGGAGGTGGCGGTGGAGGTGGTGGCGGCGGTGGAGGTGGTGGGGGCTGATTCCCCGCTCTACCATCTCTCATGGCTCTCAACTCAGCCATCATCAGGTTCATCATATTTTGATTGGCAGCAATTATATCTTGATTTGTTTTCATAAGAGTTTCATTAGCCTGCCTACTAGTAGCCAGCTCCTGCTGAACACCAGCCAAAGCAGTAGCTATAGGGTCAGGCTGACTGGAAGTTGCCCCAACAGTACTCCGAGATCTTAACAAAGTAGCTAATGTAGGATCTGTCTGATTGTCCTCTGCTGCCGGAGGTCTCCTAGGAAGAACCATGACTCTGCACATGTTACACAAAGGAATGAGTTGATCAGGCCCACACTAAGTGGTTACACATGCATTATCACAGAAAATCCCAAAAGCCACTCATAACAACACAGTTATTGCAATACATCAAGGAATTCCCTTTTCAAAACTGCTCTGATACCATAAAATGTAACGCCCCGTCTGCAGCCGGTTAATTAACATTCATATGATAGTAAGCGCAGTATGCTTAACTTAATTAATGCGGAAGCTAACTAAATAAATTTTTTCTTTTCCTTATGTATTGCAAACCCCCCCTTTTTTTTTTCTTCCATGGCCAAAATAAAACGGACAGCATTTCCTCTGTATTTTGGACTACTGGGGATAATTCCCACTATGATAATTTCCACCTGATTGATAGTTTAATATAATCCAGACATATACCATATTACCCAGCCATCCATGGCATAGGCTATCTCAATATCACACTATCTCAAAATAATGTTCATGATGTTACTTATATAATTACATCAAATAAACAAAAAAGATGCAATTAAGTAAGTAACATAGGCCTGAAGCATGCATAACTAACAACATATACAAACTATCGACATGGCATAGACATCTCCTATGCTCTCAAAAAAAATACATGGCATGTACAACTCAAAATATGGTATGTCAGGTACAAATCTAAGTATCCACAAGATCCTGACAATCATGTCAAGTAATATCTCTCATCTGGCCTCTTGCCACGCGATGCCTCGGCACCATCAGCTCCTGTACCTGAAATGGTGATCCCCATAACACGGGGTGAGATAATATAATTACCTCAGTAAGCTAGGGACCCTTGGAGGGCTCCTCCACCCCTAAGCTCACTTCTGGTATAATCACAGTGTAAAAATCCATGCATGCATCAGAATATGTATGACAATGCAGTGTGCAATAATATAATCCTACTGGCCAGAGAATATAACAAGTATGTATTACGCAAGGAAACACCGTCTTGCAACATACTGTATGAGGAAACACCGTCTCATACTATGCATAAGGAAACACCGTCTTATGCCTCACACAAGGAAACACCGTCTTGTGTGGCACACAAACATACATACATACACGTGCAACATATAACAATTTATTTTCAACATACCATATCAAACTACCATCCTCCCTCGGAGTCTGGTGGAACAAACGGGGGATTAACCCCAAGGACCAAAAGCTTACCTGGCAAGCAATGTCCTCCAATAATTCTTGTGTCCACAGAGTCACGATCTTTCACAAATTCACAACCTAGTTCCAAGATGTGAATACAATCAGTATTCCTATATACCAGTCTACCACGTTAAATTTCCAAGACTACACATACGAGAAGCCCACACTTGATTTTATTCCAATTTATCAAAGTGTCCTAAACGGCCATTTCATAATTTTTCTTTTTACGGGAGCCAATCCCAAACATATTTAACAAAGGGGCTCACCTACAAATCACCTTCAAACTACTCATACCATTTAATCTCAATTTATAAACCCTAAATCATGCATTTTCTCCCAAAATCACAAGAAGGAGTTGGGGTAATTACCTTGGGAGCCTCAAATCACTAAATAGAACATAACCCAAGCTTCCAACAAGATCACAACCCTTCCTCAAGCCTTAGATCCGAAAATGGCAGCCATGGGTTCTTCAAAATATGCTTCCCTCTCATTCAAATGTAGCTACCAAGTTGAGGGGATGAGGAAGAGGAAGGAGAACAAGATGGAGAGAAAGAATGGAAATGGTTTCTTTTGATTTCCTTGAGAATTTGGTTGGAATAATGGAAGAAGAAGAAAGAAAAAAAAAAAAAAACTTCCTTCTTGAGAAACAGAGAAGCCGACGGGAGAAGGAAAAAAATAAGAAGGAATTGGGTTCTTTTCCTTTTAAGTAAGTTTAAATAATTCAAGTGGGTATAAGTTTATCTATCTCACTCACTAAACTCTCATTCCAACATTGCACACTAGTCCAGAATACTTTTAAGGTAATATTTATAATTTTACTTTTCACTTTAGGGTAACTTTATTTACCCGCATTTCTACCACTTAACTGTCATTTTAACTCCTTTTTCACCCAAGGTGACTTTATTTTTTTTTCTTTTACTTTCCTTATAATTATTCCTCAATTTCATGATTAAAATCATTACTTCATAATTAAATCCAACACTACATGTGAGGGTTATTATAGGTGGTAGAGCAGTGGTGGCACTGCAATGATTTTTTATACTCCTTTCAATATGTAACTCTTCTTTGCTATTCCTATTGGGATGTCCCAGAAGTTTTTCCAGTTACTGAATGCAATTTGTTGTTTTTTTTTTTTTTTGCCCTTGCATCCAAAAACATGTATCTTGAGATGCTATTGCTAACTTCGATGCAACTTAAGTAGTAGTGCTCTCTTATCTATATGCAAAAGCTATTCGTCTCCATATGAGGTTGAATATCATATGGGCAATAAAAAATTGACCTCTCTAGTGGTGCACTCTAATTATACTTTGTCTTTTGTTTGTATTTATAATTGAATCTGTTATTAGTTCCAAGTGCAAGTCATAATGACGTCCTTCTGGATAAACCTTTGTCAAAATATGATTCATTTCTAATGTAGTGATTATAGAGACTGATTTTATTCCCATGGTTGATTGACTTTTGTATTGCCATGTAGATGCATATCATGGCCATAGGTTTGCAACTCTGTAGTTTACAAGATTGTACCAAGCCAGATTGTTGGTGGATTAATTGAATATGCTACATTAGCATAAAGGTTGGTTGTTGACACTTGGTACAGAGATTGAGATGTTCAATTAAGCATGTCACATAGAGAATCAGAAGTTCACTGAATAATACTCAAAACTTATGGAATGTTATTTGCTTGAAGTGCTTTTATATTCTTCTTGATAGTTTATCGTGGCCTTACTCCTACAAATTAACCACAGAAGTTGCTGAGCAAACTTGTTAGCCTTTGTCTAACATTGAAGAAAGAAATCTTAGACTTTGTAAACTTACTCTTTGTTTCGTCCTTGTTGCAGTTTAAGTATCAACAATTTCACAATGGTGGATCAACATTGCCTTGTGTTTTACTTTGTGAAAGTCAAAAGCCCAGAGGCAATGAAGCTGCGTGGAGGCGAAAAATGTTACCCCAAAATGTGGATTTCCCACCACATTTTCCAAAGAAAAAGAAAAAACCATTTCCTATTCCCTTTAAGGAAATCAAACAGGCTGCAAGGGAGGACCGAAAGCTTGCACACATGGGAATAGAGAAACCTCTTGAGCCTCCGAAGAATGGAATACTTGTTCCAGACCTAGTTCCTGTTGCCTATGAAGTATTTGATGCTTGGAAGTTTTTGATCAAAGGTCTAGCCCAGCTCTTGCATGTCATTCCTGTACATGGCTGTAGGTAGATTATATCCTACTACTTATATTCTAGTTTTTTTGTGAATGTCCAAGTTGCTTTGCATTTGTTTCGTTTTATTTTAATGCTGATGTAGGAGTTGAATTCTTATCAATTCAATTCATGCAGTGAATGCTCAGAAGTTCATGTGGCTCAGACTGGTCACCACATTCTGAATTGTCACGGTCCTATCAGTCCACAGCGTCATAGTTCTCATGCATGGGTCAAGGGCTCCATCAATGATATACTTGTCCCCATTGAGTCCTATCATCTCTTTGACCCCTTTGGTAGGCGCATTATGCATGATACACGATTTGAATATGACCGGATTCCAGCTGTTGTTGAGCTATGCATTCAAGCTGGTGTGGATATCCCAGAGTATCCTTCACGCCGAAGGACCAATCCCGTAAGAATGTTAGGGAGGAAAATACTTGACAGAGGCGGATATGTAGAGGAACCTAAACCATGGCGTTTTGTGGAATCCTCTTCACTCATTGACTTTGATACCTACAGAGCTTGTGAACGATTTCCATGTCCACCATTGTCAGATGTACCTAAAATTGCCCAAGAAACAATTGACTCGTATGAAACTGTCAGAAAGGGTGTGAGGAGGTTGATGAAGAAATACACTGTGAAAGCATGTGGATATTGCTCAGAGGTTCATGTGGGACCATGGGGTCACAATGCTAAGCTTTGTGGATCATTTAAGCACCAATGGAGGGATGGGAAGCATGGTTGGCAGGATGCTACCGTGGAAGAAGTTTTTCCTCCTAATTATGTGTGGCATGTTAGAGACCCTAATGGATTCATGTATGTAATACGGCAATGATCACATTTTTTTTTTCTTTCTACAAAAATAAAATAAAAATCCTTTCCGGTTATAAATTAGTAGTTGCATTTAAAACAATTAAAAAAAACATAATCAGCAGACTCATATTGGTCTGTTTGATTGTGTTATGTATTTTTTGTTTTTAAAATTATTTTATAGAATGGTTAATAAAATAGGTGTTTTCTGTAAAAAAAAAATTGTCATTAGTGAGTTAATTATTGAAAGTCGCGACTCCTAAACATGAGAAGTGTCCTATCCTGAAGACAGACACCCAATGGGATGGTGTTAGGGGTGAATTAGATATCTTTGACTGTGAATTAATCTAGTATGTTTATGTTGGATCTAATTGCTCTCTCTAAGGTATCTTTGACTGTGAATTAGATATCCTTGAGTTTAGCAGATCATTGTGCACATTTTTACCTCTTATTTATAGGGATTGCCTATGGTATTGGATTATGGACCTTCTGTGCCTTTCCTAGCAGCCCAAGCCATGTATAATGTTGTTGTATTAGGATTGATATCCTTAATGGATATCCTTCCTCAATTATACCAAATTTATATTTGGATTTCCCCTTGTTGGGCTTACCAATAAATAGGCCTCACATATGAGTCCATAACAGTTACACTCAGCCAGAAAATTTGGGAGCCCAGGCTATCGGGATGTAAATAACTTTGAGTATATTCTGAATTTCTATATGTTTTGCATCTGTCTGGGTTCCTTTGCAAGTTGTCCGAATTTTTGGAAAATTGATCCCTGTTTTCATTTTTTCTGTATATATATATCCGAGTTAAATGAAAATTCTTCGGACTTCCCTTTAAGAAGCATCCGAGAATTTGAACTTAAAAAAATCTTAGATTGATCCCTGTTTTCATTTTTTCTGTATATATATATCCGAGTTAAATGAAAATTCTTCGGACTTCCCTTTAAGAAGCATCCGAGAATTTGAACTTAAAAAAATCTTAGATTTTTGTATTAATTCCAAGAGTCCTAATGGGTAATATACCTGCTCCCTGTTCATGCTATTCTAACCCAGTTATAATTGAACTTGGATTGCTTTTACTTCTTGATGACGAGTTGCTCCCAAATTCATCTTTTAACAACTCGGTTCAAATATTCAATGTAAAACAAAAATCTCATCACGTAGAACAAAAATTCCAAAGTTTCGAGGATCAATTGCAAAAAATATCAAACGAAATTTTATCATGAACTTTAGATTCTATATGTAAATTTAGAATTATTTTAATAAATAAAAAATTTTGGGTCTTATAATCATATACGCATAGCTTTGATATCAAATGAAGAAAATAATTTTCAACCATTTGTCAAACCGAAGAGTAGGAATAAGAAAATGCTAATGCGTGGAGGACTACTATAGCTTTAGATATATAGAGTTGTTGCTTAGTAATCTTGAATGTGTTAAAAGTTATATTATGTTTTACTGATTGAGAAAATAATATTATGTTTTACTTTTTTTATTAATATCATTGTATTTCTTTGTTATTTTTTTTGTTGTTTCTTGTAATTTTGAATTTTGTTAAAAATTCATATGATTTTTTAAAATCTTATAAATTCATATTGCCCTTTCAAATCTTATAAATTCTATTAAAATCCTTTAAAATCTAATCTTATGAAATCTAGATTGTAAAAAAAGTCTTTAAAGTCCCTCCAATTCTAAATAGTTGTTGCGAACTCGGCAAGTGTACCGATCGTTCCAATTAATAAAAGTGATGAAGTAGAGTATCGTCTCCACGGGGATTGTAGACCAAGTACTACAATAACCAGTCCCCTTAAGTTGAATAAATCCAAATGGATGTGACAAATATTGTTGATTAATGAGAAAATTGAAAGTAAAAGTAAAAACGTATTTTTTGGTTTTTCTTGAAAAAGAGATGAAGAGAGATTGAATTATAAGAGATGTAAAAAATAATTGAGAAAATATTGTAGTAAGAGGACAAACACCTTTCCGATCCCCACCTTGTAATCTGAATCAACATTTACGTTCGATTTACCCATTGATCAAAGGATTCACCATCTTTTATTTGATTGGTTAAGCCCTAATCCCTTAGTGATCTTAACCTTAGTAACCCTATTAGAACCCTAATCCCTTAGTAATTCCTTTTTAGGTTAAAGGTATAACTTGGTGAATCTTTCACGTTTGCGGTTCATGTAGCCTAGCCTATCCCTAGTGCATACATGAACAGTTACTTTCCTTCTTGTCAGGAATTAGGATCTCAATATCCCTATTGCGAACACTAACCCTCGCAATCTCATTAGAATGATCAGATCTAAAAGAATTATAGATGAAGAGCAAAGGAAAATAAATGCAATTAGATAAATAAACATAAACCTGATCCAAATTAGAAGGGGTTCATATCAAGGGTTGTGACCCTTACCACAATAAAAGTAGATCTAGCCAACCATAGTCATGACTGATCTACAAAATAAAACATAAATTGAAAAGAAAAAGAAGAAAAACTAGAAGAACACGAAGAACTTTGAAGAACTCGAAGAACTCCGGATTCTCCTCTGAAGAAATCTGAATCATGTGGTATGTTGGAGAGGACCCTTTAAATAGCAGCCAACTAGGGTTTCTCTGAAATTCCTGAAAATGCCCTCCGGTGAAACATAAAACAAAAACATTAAATTAATAATTTATTACAGAAATGTTATAACGGAAAAATTAAAGTAGAACTTTATTATAGAAACGTATAACGGAAAGATTTAATTAAAACAGATTTGAATTCAAATTTTAAATCCAAAATTCATTTCAAAAGTGATGCAACCCTCTGGTGCCTTGTTTGGTCTCTCGCGCGATCTTCCCTTTCTTGTTTTTCAAATTTCTGAATTTCTTCTCCTCTTAACCTATAAAAAATATAGAATAATCAGTGAAATTGTGTCTGAACATGGATTATTAATAATTCATCAAAAATAATAACCTTCATTACTGAATTACTGTCAAATCCTTATTCTTTTCACTCTGAAATATCTATATGTCGAAGGCATATCAATAGTCTTTTAAAATCTATAAGATTTTTTATCTCAAAAAAATCTTTTAAAATCCTAATCTAATACGGCCTCCTAAACCTTAAAATCTTGTATAATATTTGGCTGAGCAGGGTGCCAAAATGCGTTGACACGACATGATATGAACGCGAAACCGCTCAACATTTACACAACATGTTTTCGTTGACGTTTTCGTTGACACTACACGATGCAAAAAAATTAAGAACTTATTCTTTAAAAAAAATATATATAATTGACACGTATACCCACAGATTTACATGACATTATATACGACATTAATAAAATTTTAGAATGTGAATCACCAAAAATATCCTCAATACAGGTTGACAGATGGGTTGTGTAGGTCAACCTGTGACATGACATGTAAGAACCCGCACCGTTAATTAAGGTAATTAGCGAATTAATTATGATAATTAGGAAATAATTCCATAATTGACCCTAATAATTAATAATGGGCTTAGATAATTATATTGAGTGAGTAAAAATGCTGAAAGTCGCTTTTCGGAAGAAAAGCGCAGATACCGGTTCTGCTACTCGGTATAAATGCGTACCGGAAAAGTATCCCGGAAAATTATAACGAATGCATGATAATTACTAGAATATTATGTAGGACTGGTAAAACGAGTTTCAAGTCAAAACGACGTAATCTGATGCCAGAACTGATACTGGCTATGGAAAAGCGCGTACCGGAAAGGTGCTCCGAAAAATAAAATAAAAATATGACAAACCTTAGAAAAATGCGTAGGTCTAGAATCCGAAGTTTGGGATCAATATCTTTTACTTTGCTATTAAGGCTAATACTGCGCGCTATGACTCATGTGGCTATATAACCAACTTATGGCACATAACCCTAGGCATATGCAGCTTCTCTACGTGAGAATTTCTGCAGCCTTGGGCAGCCACCTTGCCATTCTCTTCATCCCTTCACCTTTGGAGCCAAGAAACCTCATTTCTTCTTGGTTCCTTCACTAAAACACTAGGTAAGAGTGAGTGTGATCCTTGGGTTTGGTGTGGGTGGAATCATTCTGAGTTGTGCCAGTGTGTGTGAGGTTAGTGAGCATGAGTTTGGAGCTTTGGTGATGGCTACCTTGTGGTAGTCATTGTGAGCTTCAAAGTGCCACCTTGTGGTGCAAGAACCCATCTTGGTGTGCCATTTTCGTGCTCCTACTTAGGCTGAGTTTGAAGTGTCTTGAGTGAGCTCCAAGAGCAGCCTTGCCTCTGTTTTGAGCTTTGGTAAGTTCCCTCACCTTTGATCTTAAGTTTCAATGCTTAAAGTTGATGTCTTGGCCATGTTTAATGAGTAAACAAGAGGGTATAAGGTATATGAACCTAAAATGAACTAAAGATGCATGCTTTAACGTGTACATGTATTAAAAGTTGGACCTTTGGGATGGATACTCACGAAATGCAGAAACTGCATTCTGTCGTGAGATATCCGGATATTCGTCGAACAGATATCCGGATATCAGTATCCGGATATGGTATCCGGATATTGATATCCGGATATGGGATCTGGGTATCCGGATATGACATATCCGGATATGTCCAGTGTGATATCCGGATATGGCATATCCGGATATGTTCTTCATGATATCCGGATATCCTGGGTTCTGCGCAGACAGTAGCCTTGTTGTATGAACAGTAAGCTATGGGGTGTGTGTGGACCCTAGTTTAAGGAAGTTGAACTTCTGTAATAAATGGACTAAGTCAGAATCATATGATTAAGGGCTTATGGCTTTGTTGGAAGCCTTAAGACGTAAAACGTAAAGGAAAGGCGTAGTCTTTAAGTTGTATGCTTGTGATGCATTTATATTGACTTGTTAATGGTCCATATCAGATTGTGATACTGCTGTTTGTGGACTAGTGAGTGGTTGGACTCTTGGCTTGGATAGCTAGCTTGCAAGGTAAGCTTTTGTGTCCTCGGTTTAGCCATTTTGATGTTCCACCATGTCCCATGGGGATGGGTTTATGCATGCTGTGTTACATGCTTTGATTATTTTGGAAATGTTGTTGAGCTGTTTATATGTAATGAGCTATTATGATATGCATGTGGTGTCCACCTAGACGGCAATCCTGAGTATGTAGTACATACAAGATGGAGAAGCATGTGGGTGAGGTGCAGGTAGTATCCATGTACTCATGTAGGCATAGACGTATTCCTACATTTCTCTGGCCAGTAGATTTGAAAGCACACATGACATGATTAATTGCTGCATCGCATGATTTTGGAACTCATATTGTAAATACTGTTTTTAGAACTTATATTACACATGTAAGTGAGCTTGGGGTGGAGACTCCTTGAGGACCCCTTGTCTTACTGAGATTTCTTGTTAGAGATCTCACCCCACGTTTGGGGACGCTTATTTCAGGATCAGGTAATGTTGAGGGCTCGGGTGGCAGGAGGCCAGAGCTGAGTTGATTTGATGATATGCTGACTGCTGTTTTTATTTCCGACTGTTGTTCATGTTTTCTGTTGAGTTTATGTTATGACTGTTATTGGGCTTTGTTGCCTTATTTGGTGAGCATGGGGTTTGTCTATGCCACATGTTTGACTTTGGTCTTTTAGGATAATGTTGTAATTAAAGTATCAGGATTTTGACCCAGGCTACTTGTGTAGACCTGTGGCTTTAGATACTCACTTATTATTTATATATGAGGTATTTCAGTTAGATGTCTTGCAATTTACATACAGGCAGTATTTTTATGAAAATGATTAAGTAATCAAGTTGGTTAAGTTAATGACGTCATAATTGAATTAAAGAAAAAGTTATTCCGCATTTTTATTAAGCGTGGCTTAATACGATAGTGTGTTAACAGACCGGGTTAACACGGGCTGTTACATTTTATGGTATCAGAGCACTTTCTAGGGAAAAGCCTGTATGTATTGCAATAACTTAGGATGAGTCGTTGCGTGTCTACTTTGTGTTCTCTTTGACTGGTGAGTGTAATGATAATGCATATGTGACCACATGGCGTGGGCCTGATCAACTCATTCTTTGTGTAACTTGTGCAGAGTCATGGTGCCGCCAAGGAGGAACACGAGTACTAGCGAGGATCAATCGGATCCTGTCCTGGCTGCATTGGCTGAGATGCAGGCGGCCCGACTAGCCGACCAGGAAGCCACGAGGCTGGCGAACCGGGCGATGCTGGACGCAATTCGAGATGCGAACCGGCAAACCACGGCAGAGGTTCTGGAGGAGAACCGGATGGCCAACATGACGATGATGAGAGTCATGTTGGAGGAGTTGAGGGCTGGTCCTGCTGCGGGCCAGGGTCCTCCACCACCTCCACCGCCGCCACCGCCTCCACCTCCGCCTAGTCAACAGAAGGACACCCAGAGCCAGATGGGTGAGGGTAGTCACTTGACGGGGGCTATGCAGACTATCCCCGTACTTGCTGAGGATCGTGACGAGATCGATCGCCGGCTGAATGCTTTCCGCAAGCATAAGCCACCTTCATTCGACGGATCGTATGATCCCATTGCTGCTGCTAGATGGCTTCAGGCGCTAGACAAGATTTTCCGGATCATGCAGTGCACCGATCCGCAGAAGCTGTTGTTCGCCACCTATATGCTGGAGGGCGAGGCCCATGAGTGGTGGACCAACCTATCTCAGGTCTACGAGATGCAGGGTCATGTGATGACATGGCCATTCTTCGAGGAGAGCTTCCTGGGTCAGTACTTCCCTTATGACTCACAGGAGAGGAAGCAGGGGGAGTTTGACCGGTTGGTTCAGGGCTCGTTGTCTGTCGACGAGTACCTGGCCAAGTTTAATGAGCTGGTGAAGTTTTCACACTTCAGGATGGCGAGGCCTACTCCTACATTCTTGGCTGCTAAGTTCCGCAGGGGACTTAATGAGGATATTGCTGGTTACTTAGCTGGGTCTGCATCCAGAGATTTTGGGACACTGGTTCAGTAGTGTCGTGATATTGAGGACTTCTACAGCACGAGTAAGGCCAAGAGGGCCAAGATGGAGGTACCACAGGGTACCGGCGGTTCCACTCCCTGGAAGAGTAAAAATTTTGCGAACAAGGGCAAGGGCAAGCAGATGGCGGCTAAGCAAGCGCCAAATCAGTTTAGGAAGACTGCTACTCCGGGGAAAGCCGCTAGACCTCCTGCTCCCAGATGTTCGGGATGCGGGAAGTCACATTTTGGGCCGTGCTCTACCGGTCAGCTGATTTGCTTCCAGTGTGGCAAGGAGGGCCACTACTCCAGAGATTGCCCGACGGCGAGAGTTGCTGCAGTACAGGCTGTGCCATTGCAGATGGTTCCTACTGGGGCACCAGCCGTGCCACCTACCACCGGACGAGTCTACACTCTCGATCGTCAGCAGTCGGACAGAGCTCCGAACCTGGTCAGAGGTACTGTTACCATTGGTGGATCAACTGTTGATGTTTTATTTGATTCCGGGGCAACGCACTCTTTTGTTGCTACCCCTATTGCTGTGGGGCTTGAGTTGCCCAGTGATGTGCTTTCTCCACCGATGCGGGTTACCACCGCCACCGGAGAAAAATGTTTGACCTCCACTGTTCATCGCGATGTAGCGTTTCAGTGGGATGGCCGTGACTTCTCGGTAGATCTGATAGGATTACCGATGGCCAACCTTCAGATTATTTTGGGCATGGATTGGTTGTCCAGAAACTGTGCAATGATTGACTGTTGTGCCAAGAAAGTGGTGATGTCTCCGGGTGGGTCCACAGCCAGTTCCTCACCGTTCATTTCAGTCCTGCAGGCGAGGAGGGCCTTGAGAGCAGGGGCATTTGGCTATGTCATGTTGGGAGGTTTGGTGAGTGGGACACAGGAGGATCTCACTGGCATTCCTGTGGTGAGGGAATTCCTCGAGGTGTTTCCTGAGGAGATTCCTGAGTTTCCACCGCAGAGGGAGATAGAGTTCTCCATAGATTTATTGCCTGGTGTGGGGCCTATCTCGTTGGCTCCATACCGGATGTCGCCACCAGAGTTGGCGGAGCTGAAGAAGCATATCGAGGAGCTTTCAGCAAAAGATTTTATTCGGCCGAGTGTGTCTCCCTGGGGAGCACCGGTCATATTTGTGAAAAAGAAAGATGGGACCATGCGGTTGTGCACCGACTACAGACAGTTGAACAAGGTGACAATCAAGAACAAGTATCCTCTTCCACGCATTGATGATTTGCTGGATCAGCTCAGGGGTGCTTGTGTGTATTCCAAGATTGATCTCCGGTCCGGTTACCATCAGATACGGGTAAAGCCGGAGGATGTCCCAAAGACAGCATTTCGCTCGAGGTACGGGCACTACGAGTACTTGGTGATCCCGTTTGGACTCACCAATGCACCCGCAGTGTTTATGGACTACATGAACAGGATTTTCCAGCCGTACTTGGATCAGTTTGTGATCGTCTTCATTGACGACATTTTGATCTACTCCAAGACGGAGGAGGAGCATACCGTGCACTTGAAGATTGTTTTACAAGTGCTAAAAGAGAAAAAGCTCTATGCTAAGCCGTCAAAGTGTGAGTTCTGGCTCAAGGCGGTGAAATTTCTGGGTCATGTAATTTCTGCTAATGGAGTTGCAGTTGATCCTAACAAGATTGAGGCCGTGATGGATTGGGAGAGACCCAAGACGGTTACAGAAGTGAGAAGCTTCCTGGGTTTGGCAGGCTACTATCGGAGGTTCATAGAGGGATTTTCCAAGATGGTGCTACCGATGACTCGCCTTACCCGAAAGGAGACTCCATTCGTGTGGACACATGAGTGTGAGGAGTGTTTCCAGGAGCTGAAGGAGAGACTGACTACTGCTCCTGTGTTAGTCCTTCCTGATCCTGCGGAGCAATTCGAGTTATACTGCGATGCCTCTGGTAAAGGACTTGGCTGTGTGCTGATGCAGAAAGGGAAAGCGGTTGCTTACGCTTCAAGACAGTTAAAACCTCATGAGGAGAACTACCCGACTCACGACTTGGAGTTGGCAGCCATTGTTTTTGCTTTCAAGATTTGGAGGCATTACCTGTTTGGCATGAAGTTTGCTGTATTCAGTGATCACAAGAGCCTGAAATATCTGTTTGACCAGAAGGAGTTGAACATGAGACAGCGAAGATGGATGGAGTTCTTGAAGGACTACGACTTTGAGTTGAGGTATCATCCTGGCAAGGCCAATGTGGTAGCCGATGCTTTGAGTCGGAAATCCGTGAGCTTATCCAGTTTAATGATGAACGACTACGAGGTGATCGAGAAGTTCAGAGACTTGAGAGTGAACTCCTTGTTTGGGGGTGCACTGCTTGAGATGGAGACAGCAGAGGTGATTAATGAGCTGATGGAAAAGATCAAAGAGGCGCAAGTGCAAAGAGAGTGCCTCGATTATGTGAAGAACCAGGACGGTGTGTCTTGGAACGATGACGGATTGCTGCTGTTCCAGAAGAGGATTGTCATTCCTCGAGGGCCATTGACCGAAGAGGTTATGGCAGAGGCTCATAAGGGCCGGTTCACTATCCACCCTGGTGCTACGAAAATGTATCAGGACTTGAAAAGGAATTTTTGGTGGCCGGGCATGAAGAAGGACATAGCGGTCTACGTGTCCAAGTGCCTTATTTGTCAGAAAGTGAAGATCGAGCACCAGAAACCGTCTGGTAAACTTCAACCTCTGGAGATTCCACAGTGGAAATGGGAAAGTATTTCCATGGACTTCGTGGTGGGATTGCCTAAAACTCAGGCTGGTTGTGACTCTATCTGGGTCATAGTGGACAGATTGACCAAGTCTGCCCATTTTCTTCCAGTGAAGGTGAGCTTCACTACAGAGCAGTTGGCCAAACTATATGTCCGTGAGATTGTGAGGCTTCACGGGGTGCCCGAGAGTATCATCAGTGATAGGGACCCGAAGTTCACATCTCGGTTCTGGGAGGCGCTGCAGGAGGCTTTTGGTACGCAGTTGAGATTGAGTACCGCCTATCACCCTCAGACTGACGGACAGACTGAGCGGACCATCCAGACATTGGAGGACATGCTGAGAGCTTGCACGTTGGAGCAGGGTTCTGCATGGGATAGGTACCTTCCGTTGGTTGAATTCTCGTACAACAACAGTTTTCATGCTAGTCTGGGCATGGCACCCTACGAGGCGCTGTATGGTAGGAGGTGTCGGACTCCTACTTGCTGGTCTGAGGTTGGAGATAAAGAGCTTTTCGGCTTGGACTTTGTCCAAGATACTACCCTACAGATCCAAATGATCAGGGAAAAGTTGAAGCAGGCGCAGAATCGTCAGAAGAGCTACTATGATGTCAAGCATCGTCCACTGGAGTTCAGTGAGGGTGAGCACGTGTTTGTAAAACTTTCACCTGTCACCGGTGTTGGACGGGCACTCGGCGTGAGGAAGTTGAGCCCGCGATTCATAGGGCCCTACCAGATCCTTGGTAGAGTAGGACCAGTTGCCTATCGACTCGCCTTACCTCCGAACCTCGCCAACATCCACGACGTGTTTCACGTGTCTCAGCTTCGAAAGTACATAGCAGATCCTTCGCACGTGGTGCAGCCGGATGATGTGGAGGTTCGGGAGAACCTAAAGACTCCCGTCGGACCACTCAAAATTCTCGATCGTGGCGAGAAGCAGTTGCGGAGCAAGATCATCCCGATGGTCAAAGTACAATGGTCAGGAAGAACTCCTGAGGAGTGTACCTGGGAGCGAGAGGACGAGCTTCTCCGACAGTATCCCGACTTTCGAGTCAGGTATGTTTCTGATTTTGAGGACAAAATCCTTAAAAAGGTGGGGTGAATGTAAGAACCCGCACCGTTAATTAAGGTAATTAGCGAATTAATTATGATAATTAGGAAATAATTCCATAATTGACCCTAATAATTAATAATGGGCTTAGATAATTATATTGAGTGAGTAAAAATGCTGAAAGTCGCTTTTCGGAAGAAAAGCGCAGATACCGGTTCTGCTACTCGGTATAAATGCGTACCGGAAAAGTATCCCGGAAAATTATAACGAATGCATGATAATTACTAGAATATTATGTAGGACTGGTAAAACGAGTTTCAAGTCAAAACGACGTAATCTGATGCCAGAACTGATACTGGCTATGGAAAAGCGCGTACCGGAAAGGTGCTCCGAAAAATAAAATAAAAATATGACAAACCTTAGAAAAATGCGTAGGTCTAGAATCCGAAGTTTGGGATCAATATCTTTTACTTTGCTATTAAGGCTAATACTGCGCGCTATGACTCATGTGGCTATATAACCAACTTATGGCACATAACCCTAGGCATATGCAGCTTCTCTACGTGAGGATTTCTGCAGCCTTGGGCAGCCACCTTGCCATTCTCTTCATCCCTTCACCTTTGGAGCCAAGAAACCTCATTTCTTCTTGGTTCCTTCACTAAAACACTAGGTAAGAGTGAGTGTGATCCTTGGGTTTGGTGTGGGTGGAATCATTCTGAGTTGTGCCAGTGTGTGAGGTTAGTGAGCATGAGTTTGGAGCTTTGGTGATGGCTACCTTGTGGTAGTCATTGTGAGCTTCAAAGTGCCACCTTGTGGTGCAAGAACCCATCTTGGTGTGCCATTTTCGTGCTCCTACTTAGGCTGAGTTTGAAGTGTCTTGAGTGAGCTCCAAGAGCAGCCTTGCCTCTGTTTTGAGCTTTGGTAAGTTCCCTCACCTTTGATCTTAAGTTTCAATGCTTAAAGTTGATGTCTTGGCCATGTTTAATGAGTAAACAAGAGGGTATAAGGTATATGAACCTAAAATGAACTAAAGATGCATGCTTTAACGTGTACATGTATTAAAAGTTGGACCTTTGGGATGGATACTCACGAAATGCAGAAACTGCATTCTGTCGTGAGATATCCGGATATTCGTCGAACAGATATCCGGATATCAGTATCCGGATATGGTATCCGGATATTGATATCCGGATATGGGATCTGGGTATCCGGATATGACATATCCGGATATGTCCAGTGTGATATCCGGATATGGCATATCCGGATATGTTCTTCATGATATCCGGATATCCTGGGTTCTGCGCAGACAGTAGCCTTGTTGTATGAACAGTAAGCTATGGGGTGTGTGTGGACCCTAGTTTAAGGAAGTTGAACTTCTGTAATAAATGGACTAAGTCAGAATCATATGATTAAGGGCTTATGGCTTTGTTGGAAGCCTTAAGACGTAAATCGTATAGGAAAGGCGTAGTCTTTATGTTGTATGCTTGTGATGCATTTATATTGACTTGTTAATGGTCCATATCAGATTGTGATACTGCTGTTTGTGGACTTGTGAGTGGTTGGACTCTTGGCTTGGATAGCTAGCTTGCAAGGTAAGCTTTCGTGTCCTCGGTTTAGCCATTTTGATGTTCCACCATGTCCCATGGGGATGGGTTTATGCATGCTGTGTTACATGCTTTGATTATTTTGGAAATGTTGTTGAGCTGTTTATATGTAATGAGCTATTATGATATGCATGTGGTGTCCACCTAGACGGCAATCCTGAGTATGTAGTACATACAAGATGGAGAAGCATGTGGGTGAGGTGCAGGTAGTATCCATGTACTCATGTAGGCATAGACGTATTCCTACATTTCTCTGGCCAGTAGATTTGAAAGCACACATGACATGATTAATTGCTGCATCGCATGATTTTGGAACTCATATTGTAAATACTGTTTTTAGAACTTATATTACACATGTAAGTGAGCTTGGGGTGGAGACTCCTTGAGGACCCCTTGTCTTACTGAGATTTCTTGTTAGAGATCTCACCCCACGTTTGGGGACGCTTATTTCAGGATCAGGTAATGTTGAGGGCTCGGGTGGCAGGAGGCCAGAGCTGAGTTGATTTGATGATATGCTGACTGCTGTTTTTATTTCCGACTATTGTTCATGTTTTCTGTTGAGTTTATGTTATGACTGTTATTGGGCTTTGTTGCCTTATTTGGTGAGCATGGGGTTTGTCCATGCCACATGTTTGACTTTGGTCTTTTAGGATAATGTTGTAATTAAAGTATCAGGATTTTGACCCAGGCTACTTGTGTAGACCTGTGGCTTTAGATACTCACTTATTATTTATATATGAGGTATTCCAGTTAGATGTCTTGCAATTTACATACAGGCAGTATTTTTATGAAAATGATTAAGTAATCAAGTTGGTTAAGTTAATGACGTCATAATTGAATTAAAGAAAAAGTTATTCCGCATTTTTATTAAGCGTGGCTTAATACGATAGTGTGTTAACAGACCGGGTTAACACGGGCTGTTACATGACACAACACTAATTTGTGTCAAAAACTCGAACCCGTACACGACCCATGTGAATCTGTGGGTCAACACTATATGCATTTTGATGTGTCGAGTCGCGAGTCATAACTTGTCTTGTCACCCTCATGGCCGACTTATCATAATTACCTCACTTTTTTGAATTCTCAATCTCAATTCGTTCATTTATGATATGTGATTAATATCTTGTTCGACAAGTAATTTATATTGTTGCCGTCAATAAAAATGGTAAAACAACATTTATAAACTCAAATAATGAGGGTATACTTTCTGCAATTGTGGTAGAAATCATTCCTATGCCACTGACATAGATTTTTCTCTTCTCTCTCTTATTTTTTTATTAGTTGCAGAGGGAATGATTTTATTCACAATTGTAGTTGCAGAGGGAGTGATTTTATTCACAATTGCAGAAATGATTTCCCGTTAAATAATACCTCAAAATACATTAAACAAATAACTGTTAAGAGATATAATACAAAATAAATACATGTGTGATTATTAACAACTTAAATTTTTGGGATTAAATAATTCCTTATATGATATTAGAGATAAAATTCTAGAATGAAAAAAAAAATTCCATTGCAAAAAGTAATCATGAAACAAAATGTTTTGTCTGTTGTGGGCAATTGTTGATTACAATTTGATAGAAAGTTCCAACACAATGTTTTGACACAGTGAGACCATAGGGATTTTGTGCAAACATATTTTGTACATCTTCAAGAAAAAACAAATGATGACCCTTCCTGAAAAGTATATTTTAACTAGATAGACCATGAATGCAAGCTATAAGGTTGAAAATCTTTTGTCTGTTCATCCTGAAACAATTAACAATGAAGTAAGTGCATTGTCTTTGTTGTCAACTCAGTCGAAGTGCAATTTGGCTATTTCGGAAGCAAAAGATTATTTTCATGAAATTAGAAGGTTTGATGCTATTATTAATGAACTTATTCAACAACAATTAGAAATAAAGAGAAAACGAATTGAAGAAGAAACCATAAGCTCAATTGTACCTTCAGAAAATGGTTTCATTCATTCTCAAGTTTTACTTAATTATGCTCGAGACCCCACTCAAGTAATCAAAACTAAGGGGAAGCGCAATTTGGCTATTTCGGAAGCAAAAGATTGATTTCATGAAATTAGAAGGTTTGATGCTATTATTAATGAATTTATTCAACAACAATTAGAAAGAAAGAGAAAACGAATTGAAGAAGAAACCATAAGCTTAATTGTACCTTCAGAAAGTGGTTTCATTTATTCTTAAGTTTTACTTAATTATGTTCGAGACCCCACTCAAACAATCAAAACTAAGGGGCGTCCAAAAGTTGCTTCACGAATAAAATCGAGCATTGAGTTAGCAACCAAACAACAAAAGACTTGCAGTTATTGTCGAGAGAAGGGTCATAATAAGACCAGTTGTCAGAAGCAAATGGTGCTTCTTGTCTATTTTTTTCCATTTATGTTTATGTCTTTCCTCTTTGATCTTGGTAAAAAAACCTGTGATTTTTCATTTGTGGATAGACATTGCAAGAGAGAAGAAAAAGGAATAATAGTTTCATTAGAAAGTTTCCGCTGATGACATTGCAAATTTTTGTATAAGAGATTGGAAGTTGTAGCAGCTATAGAAGAGAAAAAATTATTTTGGTGTTTGTAAAGTTGCATTGTAAAGATATCTTGTAAAGTTGAGTATAGATATCCTTTTTGAATGAAACCAGTTGCATTGGAAAGATAACTTTATATTTTTTTTTGGAAAGTTTTATATTATTTTGATGTACGTACTGGTCCCAGTAATTAGCTATTTTGCTGAAAATTTGACAATAAAACTGCAAACTTTCCATGTACATATATTGAGCTGTATAACTATGATTGATATGAATTATATATTATTTTAAATTTGTCAAAGAGTAGTACAAAAGATAAATTTTTTTTTTTTGGTACAGCAAAAGATAAATTTTATAAAACAAACACATGTGATGAATCACTCACACTGAATAATTATGTACATGGATTCAAATTACATTGGACACAAATATCCTATAATGACTACTAAAATCCAAGTACAACTCATACACAATATCCTTTAATGACTCTTCCTACTCGTAGTGTTCCTTCTTATATTATAAAGGAATTCCATTTTTTTGGAAACCTTGATGACGTGTCGCATTCTGCTTTAATTTTAGCACTGCGTTCACACTACAAATTTTTTTAAAGTTTTCTTTTTTGGTAAATCAGTGAATTTAATTAATATAAAATAAAATCAATTTTTTTTTTTTGGTATAACAAAATCAATTTTTCAATGGACAAGATCTCTTACTTTAAATCAATGGTCAAGATTGATTATGAATGTTGGTGGTAGACAATGCATTAAATATATCTGACGTTGGTTATATGTTTTTTGACTATGTTATGTTTTTTGTGTTTTGGATACAATATGTTTACGTAAATATTGTTGTTGTTGGAACTAAACAGTTGCATTGTTTTTCGTTGAATTGACGTTTTTCAAATATTCAAATCGTGTTATGATGTTTTCCTATGTTCAGTTCAACCAATATATGTAGCATGTGACGTACATTTTCTATCTAATTGGTATATTGATGAACGTTGTTGTTTGCAGTGGAATCCTAATCTGTTGATGTGTCCCATGTGAAACTGATTTATTATTCTTGATTCAATCAAATTTCTAACTTAAAAACATATCCCTATATGTGATTTTAATCAAAACAAATATTTAAATTCAAGTTTTCAAATCCGTTTAAAAAATAAATAAATTTGTAACCGTTTAAAAAAATTATAAAATTTTTGCACGTTTTGTTAGTAGTTTTTGAATTTAAAGTTTAATTAGAAAGTTTACTGTTTTGTTAAGATTTAAGATCAATTTAGAATTAAAACTGACTAATTTAAATTTTAAATTTGGCTCAGTGTATTTTGAATTTGGTTCACTTAAAACTAACTAATTTAAATTTTAGATTTGGCTCACTGTATTTTAAATTTGGCTCACTATAAACTAACTAATATAAAATTTACATTTGACTCATTGTATTTTGAATTTGGCTCACTTAAACTAACTAATTTAAATTTTACATTTGGGTCACTTTAAAACTGTGATGAGTATAAGATAAATCCTTTTCAATAAATATTTTAAATATTTAGTAACAACTGAGACCATATGATGGATTTTTTTTTTTTTTTTATACACTGTATAAATTTGATATATTGAACGAAAATAATAAATTTGATTAAAACATTTGGTCCTTATTTTCACAATTTAAAATTTGAATTTTTATTAACCTTGATTCGGTGGAATTCAAAAAAAAAATTGTTTTTTTCTAGAAAAATCGCATTTATAACTACTAAAAACATCTCAACCAACTATTTAAATATAAAATAAATAAATTTATTTGATTCATACTTTTGGTTCTGATTTTTAAAATTTAAAATTTGAATTTTTACTAACATCTAATTCAAACCAATTGTTCAAAAAATAGTAAATTTATTGTTTTCAAATAACACCCTTAAAATCCTTTTTATCCTTTTTAAACAGATGTTGAAATAAGTAAATAACCTACGATTCAAATCTAAATAAATAATAAATTTGATTCAAAACCCTATCTTCGATTTCAAAACCGCTTAAAAATAAATAAATTTGTAATCGTTTTAAAAAAATATAAATTTTTTGAATGTTTTGTTAGTATTTCTTGAATTTAAAGTTTAATCAGAAAGTTTAATGTTTTGTGTAAGATTTAAGATCAATTTAGAATTAAAACTGACTAATCTTCTTATATTCTAAAGGAATGTCATTCTTTGACAAGTTCGCTGACGTGTCACTTTCTCCTTCACTTTTAGCTTTGTGTTCACATTATAAAATATTTAAAACCTTTCATTCTTTGGTAAAAAAGAATAAAAATAAAATTATTAAATAAAATAAATTTGTAATTAAATTCAATTGAGAAAATATGTTAACAATGGTTAGTGGCGGACAACTCATTTAATGACCTTCTACTTTTTGCATTGGAAATTTCAAATTAATAATATCTCACTCCTTTCTGAAATCTTGATTTTCATTTTTTTTAATTTTAAATTTTAAATTTTAATTTTAAAGGGTGGGAAAATATTTGAACAATTGTTGGTGGCAGACAGCTCATTTACTGTCTCATTACTTTTTTTTGTAGACATTATCTCATTACTTTCTACATTGGTAATTGTTAACCATATTAATGCTGCAAACAAAATATTATTTTCTTAAAAAAAATTAACATAAATATTTTAATGGAAATATTATACTTACTACCTAATTTTCTTACTACTTGTTACTACTAAATCTTAAACGTTGATTTTTGTCAATCTAACGGTTGTAATTTATGGGATCATATTTATTAATTAATTATTAATTTGCAATAAATTATAATCGTTAGATTGACGGAAATCAACGGTTAAGATTTGGTAGTAACAAGTAGTAAGAAAATTAGATAGTAAGTATAACCTTTCCCATATTTTAAATATATATATATATATATATGTAAATCTAATCTAAAAATTAAAATTAAAAGATAAAAAAATTATTTTTTCGAATAATATGTAAAACTAATAAAAAAATTACATATATCTTTCTGTATAAAATAAAATATAAGAATTTAGTAACTAAAAAAAAGAATGACCATTCAGTGACAACTGACCATTCAACTCCTGCATCGTAAAAAGATGTTGGCCATTAAGTATTTTACCGACTATTTTAATGTTTCTCATTACTTTTTGCATAGAAAATTGTTAAGCATATTAATAATATTATTTATTATATCTATTGGGGGGAAATATTTAATGTATATAATTCAAACTTTTTAAATTTGAATTTTGAACTTGATAGGTGGGAAAAGAGTATAAAGCACAAACTGAAATTATTGAAAATTCGAATTTGATTAAACAGAGTATTTTAATTACGTTTTTTCTAATGACCGTGTTTCTAATATATACTCACACACAAACACACACACATATATATATATATATATATATATATATATATAATTTTTAATTGTATTAAATGTAGTTCAATTCAATTTACCAAATATACATAATGAAAATTAATGAATTTAAGTTTTAAAGTTTAATAAAAAGTAAAAAATGACATTTAACGTTTTGTAAAAATAAATAATAAAATTTAATAGCTGTAAAAAGGTTTTAATTTAATATATAACAAACAAATTAAACGTTCATTTTTTTTTTGGATATAAGAGTATAAATAATAGGGGTGGCAAATCGTGTTCGTGGGTCGGGTTCGGGTCGACCTGTGTCTGACACGAACACGAATAGATTCAACCCGAACACGACCCGATTAATTATTAGTGTATTCTAAATAATCTTATAATAAAACAAAAAAGCACCAAAATGCAATATAACAAAAAAAAAACTTCAATAAAAAGAAACCTACGGTGTATATTTTTTTTTTATATCATTCAATAAAATTACCATAATAACCTTGAAAAAATGAAAAAAAATTATATTTGCGGGTCAGAGCGGGTTCACGGGTTGACCCGTGACCCGACACGAATAATATTGCCACCCCTAATAAATAACACAATTTCATATGTCGTAAATGAAAACTAGAAACTATTATTTGAAGAATGTGCACATCCTTCTATCCATGTTTTCCACTACTTTCTATATGGAAAATTATCTTGTACTTATTAATAATATTAATTATTATGTCTATTGGGTGGAAAATTATTTAATATTGAAAATTTGGAATTTTTAAATTTGAATTTTGAACTTGAAAAGTGAAAAAAAAAGTTCGGCATTTAATATTTCTGTAACGGGAAAAAGATATATATATATAAGAAATTTGAATTTAATATGAAATCATAGATTAAATTAAAAATATTTAAAATTATAAAATATATGTATAGTTGATAAAAAATAATTTATATTTTAAATTTGAATAAAAAAAAGAAATGAGGAATTTATACTTTAAAAGAATATTTGTTAAAATTTTAACTAAAAAAAGTAATACAAAAAGAGAAAAACTTTCCCAACAAATATTTTTTAAAAAAATATATTTAACATAAACATTTTGAATATACATGTAATAAATGAAAGTTCATCCCTACTAACGACACAAATCCTTGCAAAAAAATAATTATTTCTTATTATTTTGTAAAAATAATTGTAATAAATGAAAGTTCATCTCTAAGGTAAAATATAAAAACATAGACGTAACTATAAGAGCTTTTTTTTGTGGATAAATATAAAAACCTATTATATTCTGATAGTTTTAGGTGGCAAACTGGTCTCGGCCCGGAGGGCCGGCCCACCAACATATTTTTATAATTAAATTAAAATTAGTTCCTTCTTTTTTATAATTATATTATCTGATTTTAATTTTTGTAAATATAAATTTGTAAAATTTCAAATACTAACGACACAAATCCTTACAAAAAATAATTGTTTATTATTATTTTTTTAAATGTGATTGTAATAAATGAAAGTTCATATTTGAGATAAAATATAAAAACTTAAATGCAACTATAAGAATTTTTGTGTGCTGATAAATATAAAAACTTATTACATGTTGATAGTTAGATTTAACAAACTAGGTCTGTGAGCCGGCCCACCAACATATTTTTATAATTAAATTAAAATTTCATTCTTCTTCTTTTATAATTAAATTCCTAAATCTGATTTTAATTTTTGTAAATACAAATTTGTAAAATTTCAAATGCTAACGACACAAATCGTTGCAAAAAACAATTACTTATTATTATTTTGTAAATCTGTTGTAATAAATGAAAGTCCATCTTTGAGATAAAATATAAAAATCTAAATGCAACTGTAAGAATATTTTTTAGTGGATAAATATAAAAACCTATTACATGTTGATAGTTAGAGGTGGCAAACTAGGCTCGACCCGGAGGGCCAACCCACCAACTTATTTTTATAATTAAATTAAAATTTTATACTTCTTCTTTTATAATTAAATTTCTAAATCTGATTTCAATTTTTGTAAATTCAAATTTGTAAAATTCAAAATACTAAGTGTTAGGAATGTGGCTTCCATACTCAAGAGGGGGGGTGAATTGAGTATTACAAAATTTTCGTAAAAGCTCCCTTCTAGTTTCTAAATAATCATTTCAAGCAAACTTTGATATGTGGAAAGGTAATTCAGACAATCCATAATGTATAATATAACATAATTGTAGAACTTATACTGGCACATATAAGATATCAAAGAATCAATTAAAGTGCTAGAAATAAAGAGCTTAGAGTTTAGAGAATTGCTAACACAATATATCCTGGTTCGGTCACCACCACTTGTGACCTACGTCCAGACTGAAGCCGCTCGATCAACTCTTTCACTAACGGTCAAGCTTCACGGGTGCTTGACAAACCTTTACAATCTTCCAAGATTTCGGGTTCTTGGATACCTTTCAATCTCCAAGTTTACGGGTACTTGGTAACCTTACAATTCACTTCAAATTTACTTAGGTATTTGGCTACCTCTCAAACAATGGGTCTCACAACCCTTTCAACTCAATAATACAAGGAGGGAAATATTTGGAAATGAATATACACTCTCAAAGTGTGGATATACAACTTGAAGCACTATGGGTATATGGATTTTCAAGATATGAACTCAAATATGTTTGATCATTGAAAGATATGAAAGAATATGCAAATTGTAACAGCCCGTGTTAACCCGGATTGTTAACACACTATCGTATTAAGCCACGCTTAATTAAAATGCGGAATAACTTTTTCTTTAATTCAATTATGACGTCATTAACTTAACCAACTTGATTACTTAATCATTTTCATAAAAATACTGCCTGTATGTAAATTGCAAGACAACTAACTGAATACCTCATAAATAAATATCAAGTGAGTATCTAAAAACCACAGGACTACAACATGCAGCCTGGGTCAAAATCCTGATACTTTAATTACAACATAATTAGAAAGACAATAACGCAATCATGTGGCATGGACAAACCCCATGCTCACCAAATAAGGCAACAAGGCCCAATAGCAGTCTCAACATAAATAGCATAATCAAAACGGAAAACATAACAGTCAACTCAGCACGTCAGCATATCATCAATATCAGCTCAGCTCTGGCCTCCTGCCACCTGAGCCCTCAACATTACCTGATCCTGAAATAAGCGTCCCCAAACGTGGGGTGAGATCTCTAACAAGAAATCTCAGTAAGACAAGGGGTCCTCAAGGAGTCTCCACCCCAAGCTCACTTACATGTGTAATATAAGTTCTAAAAACAGTATTTACAATATAAGTTCCAAATCATGCGATGCAGCAATTAATCATGTCATGTGTGCTTTCAAATCTACTGGCCAGAGAAATGTAGGAATACGTCTATGCCTACATGAGTACATGGATACTACCTGCACCTCACCCACATGCTTCTCCATCTTGTATGTACTACATACTCAGGATTGCCGTCTAGGTGGACACCACATGCATATCATAATGCTCATTACATATAAACAGCTCAACAGCATTTCCAAAATAATCAAAGCATGTAACACAGCATGCATAAACCCATCCCCATGGGACATGGTGGAACATCAAAATGGCTAAACCGAGGACACGAAAGCTTACCTTGCAAGCTAGCTATCCAAGCCAAGAGTCCAACCACTCACTAGTCCACAAACAGCAGTATCACAATCTGATATGGACCATTAACAAGTCAATATAAATGCATCACAAGCATACAAGTTAAAGACTACGCCTTTCCTTTACGTTTTACGTCTTAAGGCTTCCAACAAAGCCATAAGCCCTTAATCATATGATTCTGACTTAGTTCCTTTATTACAGAAGTTCAACTTCCTTAAACTAGGGTCCACACACACCCAATAGCTTACTGTTCATACAGTTAAGCTACTGTCTGCGCAGAACCCAGGATATCCGGATATCAGAAGGGGCATATCCGGATATGCCATATCCGGATATCACACTGGACATATCCGGATATGTCATATCCGGATACCCAGATCCCATATCCGGATATCAATATCCGGATACCATATCCGGATACTGATATCCGGATATCTGTTCGACAAATATCCGGATATCTCACGACAGAATGCAGTTTCTGCATTTCGTGAGTATCCATCCCAAAGATTCAACTTTTAACACATGTACACGTTAAAGCATGCATCTTTAAGCATATACAAGTTCATTCAGGTGTTGGTTACTTCATTTTAATCTTTTACATGCCAAGACACCACCTTTAAGCAAGATAAACTCATGATCATGGTGAGGTAACTTACCAAAGTTCCAAACAGAGGCAAGTTGTGCTCTTGGAGCCTTCTCAAGACACTTCAAACTCAGCCTAAGTATGAGCACGAAAATGGCACTTCAAGGTGGGTTCTTGCACCACAAGAAGGCACTTTGAAGCTTACAATGACTACCACAAAGTAGCCATCACTAAAGCTTCAAACTCAGCTCACTAACTACACACACACAGCAGTGGACACTGCCCAAGAACACTCCTTTCACTCTCACAAGGATGACCACAAGTGTTTATGAAGAGGAAAGGGAAGAGACCAAGCAAAAAGGAGAAGACTTGGCCTCAAGAAGGTGAGGAAAGGCAATGGAATAGTGCCTCACACCTTCACACAGCAGCCTCCCACGTATAGAATGAATGAGCCTAGGGTTTAGTGCCATAATGTGTCTATTTATAGGCACAAGGCACTAATCGCGCAGTATTAGCCTTAATCGCAAAGTAAAAGATCTTGATCCCAAACTTCGGATTCTAGACCTACGCATTTTTCTAAGATTTGTCATATTTTTATTTTTTTTCGGAGCACCTTTCCGGTACGCGCTTTTCCATAGCCAGTATCAGTTCTGGCATCAGATTACGTCATTTTGACTTGAAACTTGTTTTACAAGTCCTACATAATATTCTAGTAATTATCATGCATTCGTTATAATTTTCCGGGATACTTTTCCGGTACGCATTTATACCGAGTAGCAGAACCGGTATCTGCGCTTTCCTTCCGAAAAGCGACTTTCAGCATTTTTACTCACTCAATATAATTATCTAAGCCCATTAATAATTATTAGGGTCAATTATGGAATTATTTCCTAATTATCATAATTAATTCGCTAATTACCTTAATTAGCGGTGCGGGTTCTTACATTCACCCCACCTTTTTAAGGATTTTGTCCTCAAAATCAGAAACATACCTGTCTCGAAAGTCGGGATACTGTCGGAGAAGCGCATCCTCTCGCTCCCAGGTACACTCCTCAGGAGTTCTTCCTGACCATTGTACTTTGACCATCGGAATGATCTTGCTTCTGAGCTGTTTCTCGCCTCGATCGAGAATCTTGAGTGGTCCGACGGGAGTCTTTAGGTTCTCCCGAACCTCCACATCATCCGGCTACACCACGTGCGAAGGGTCTGCGATGTACTTCCGAAGTTGAGACACGTGAAACACGTCGTGAATGTTGGCTAGGTTCGGAGGCAAGGCGAGTCGATAGGCAACTGGTCCTACTCTACCAAGGATCTGGTAGGGCCCTATGAATCGCGGGCTCAACTTCCTCACGCCGAGTGCCCGTCCAACACCGGTGACAGGTGAAAGTTTCACAAACACGTGCTCACCCTCACTGAATTCCAGTGGTCGATGCTTGACATCGTAGTAGCTCTTCTGACGATTCTGCGTCTGCTTCAACTTTTCCCTGATCATCTGGATCTGTAGGGTAGTATCTTGGACAAAGTCCAAGCCGAAAAGCTCTTTATCTCCAACCTCAGACCAGCAAGTAGGAGTCCGACACCTCCTACCATACAGTGCCTCGTAGGGTGCCATGCCCAGACTAGCATGAAAACTGTTGTTGTACGAAAATTCAACCAACGGAAGGTACCTATCCCATGCAGAACCCTGCTCCAACGTGCAAGCTCTCAACATGTCCTCCAATGTCTGGATGGTCCGCTCAGTCTGTCCGTCAGTCTGAGGGTGATAGGCGGTACTCAATCTCAACTGCGTACCAAAAGCCTCCTGCAGCGCCTCCCAGAACCGAGATGTGAACTTCGGGTCCCTATCACTGATGATACTCTCGGGCACCCCGTGAAGCCTCACAATCTCACGGACATATAGTTTGGCCAACTGCTCTGTAGTGAAGCTCACCTTCACAGGAAGAAAATGGGCAGACTTGGTCAATCTGTCCACTATGACCCAGATAGAGTCACAACCAGCCTGAGTTTTAGGCAATCCCACCACGAAGTCCATGGAAATACTCTCCCACTTCCACTGTGGAATCTCCAGAGGTTGAAGTTTACCAGACGGTTTCTGGTGCTCGATCTTCACTTTCTGACAAATAAGGCACTTGGACACGTAGACCGCTATGTCCTTCTTCATGCCCGGCCACCAAAAATTCCTCTTTAAGTCCTGGTACATTTTTGTGGCACCAGGGTGGATAGTGAACCGGCCCTTATGAGCCTCTGCCATAACCTCCTCGGTCAATGGCCCTCGAGGAATAACAATCCTCTTCTGGAACAGCAGCAATCCGTCATCGTTCCAAGACACACCGTCCTGGTTTTTCACATAATCGAGGCACTCTCTTTGCACTTGCGCCTCTTTGATCTTTTCCATCAGTTCATTAATCACTTCTGCTGTTTCTAACTCAAGCAATGCACCCCCAAACAAGGAGTTCACTCTCAAGTCTCGGAACTTCTCGATCACCTCGTAGTCGTTCATCATTAAACTGGATAAGCTCACGGATTTCCGACTCAAAGCATCGGCTACCACATTGGCCTTGCCAGGATGATACCTCAACTCAAAGTCGTAGTCCTTCAAGAACTCCATCCATCTACGCTGTCTCATGTTCAACTCCTTTTGGTCAAACAGGTACTTCAGGCTCTTGTGATCACTGAATACAGCAAACTTCATGCCAAACAGGTAATGCCTCCAAATCTTGAAAGCAAAAACAATAGCTGCCAACTCCAAGTCGTGAGTCGGGTAGTTCTCCTCATGAGGTTTCAACTGTCTTGAAGCGTAAGCAACCGCTTTCCCTTTCTGCATCAGCACACAGCCAAGTCCTTTACCAGAGGCATCGCAGTACAACTCGAATTGCTCCGCAGGATCAGGAAGGACTAACACAGGAGCAGTAGTCAGTCTCTCCTTCAACTCCTGGAAACACTCCTCACACTCATGTGTCCACACGAATGGAGTCTCCTTTCGGGTAAGGCGAGTCATCGGTAGCACCATCTTGGAGAATCCTTCTATGAACCTCCGATAGTACCCGGCCAAACCCAAGAAGCTTCTCACTTCTGTAACCGTCTTGGGCCTCTCCCAATCCATCACGGCCTCAATCTTGTTAGGATCAACTGCAACTCCATTAGCAGAAATCACATGACCCAGAAATTTCACCGCCTTGAGCCAAAACTCGCATTTCGACGGCTTAGCATAAAGCTTTTTCTCTTTTAGCACTTGCAACACAATCTTCAAGTGCTCGGTATGCTCCTCCTCCGTCTTGGAGTAGATCAAGATGTCGTCAATGAAGACGATCACAAACTGATCCAGGTACGGCTGGAAAATCCTGTTCATGTAGTCCATAAACACTGCGGGTGCATTGGTGAGTCCAAACGGGATCACCAAGTACTCGTAGTGCCCGTACCTCGAGCGAAACGCTGTCTTTGGGACATCCTCCGGCTTTACCCGTATCTGATGATAACCGGACCGGAGATCAATCTTGGAATACACACAAGCACCCCTGAGTTGATCCAGCAAATCATCAATGCGTGGAAGAGGGTACTTGTTCTTGATTGTCACCTTGTTCAATTGTCTGTAGTCGGTGCACAACCGCATGGTCCCATCTTTCTTTTTCACAAAAATGACCGGTGCTCCCCAGGGAGACACACTCGGCCGAATAAAGTCTTTTGCTGAAAGCTCCTCGATATGCTTCTTCAGCTCCGCCAACTCTGGTGGCGACATCCGGTATGGAGCCAACGATATAGGCCCCACACCAGGCAATAGGTCGATGGAGAACTCTATCTCCCTCTGTGGTGGAAACTCTGGAATCTCCTCAGGAAACACCTCGAGGAATTCCCTCACCACAGGAATGCCAGTGAGATCCTCCTGTGTCCCACTCACCAAACCTCCCAACATGACATAGCCAAATGCCCCTGCTCTCAAGGCCCTCCTTGCCTGCAGGACTGAAATGAACGGTGAGGAACTGGCTGTGGACCCACCCGGAGACATCACCACTTTCTTGGCACAGCAATCAATCATTGCGCAGTTTCTGGACAACCAATCCATGCCCAAAATAATCTGAAGGTTGGCCATCGGTAATCCTATCAGATCTACCGAGAAGTCACGGCCATCCCACTGAAACGCTACATTGCGATGAACAGTGGAGGTCAAACATTTTTCTCCGGTGGCGGTGGTAACCCGCATCGGTGGAGAAAGCACATCACTGGGCAACTCAAGCCCCACAGCAATAGGGGTAGCAACAAAAGAGTGCGTTGCCCCTGAATCAAATAACACATCAACAGCTGAACCACCAATGGTAACAGTACCTCTGACCAGGTTCGGAGCTCTGTCCGACTGCTGACGATCCAACGTATACACACGCCCCGTAGTAGGTGGCATTGATGGTGCCCCAGTAGGAACCATCTGCAACGGCACAGCCTGCACTGCAGCAACTCTCGCCGTCGGGCAATCTCTGGAATAGTGGCCCTCCTTGCCACACTGGAAGCATATCAGCTGCCCGGTAGAACACGGCCCAAAATGTGACTTCCCGCATCCCGAACATCTGGGAGCAGGAGGTCTAGCGGCATTCCCCGGAGTAGCAGTCTTTCTAAACTGATTTGGCGCTTGCTTAGCCGCCATCTGCTTGCCCTTGCCCTTGTTCGCAAAATTTTTACTCTTCCAGG
>JAVKPL010009397.1:0-37204 GCA_032173675.1 Gastrolobium villosum
TCTTTTTAATGATTTATATATTTTCTAATTACACACCCCCTCACGCAAGAGCCCTTTGGGCTTGAAACATGGATATTGCACATGCCCGAATTTTGGTTTACCTTTTTGTGCTTTTTTAATTAATTCCACTAGAAAGTGAGGGCAATGAGGATCGAACTCGTGACCTCGCGATCCCTCTGATACCATGTTAAAGAACCATTTCACCCAGAACCTTAAGGTAGTAGGTGACGGTCTTTTTAATGATTTATATTATATTCTCTAACACACCCCCTCACGCAAGAGCCCTTTGGGCTTGAAGCGTGGAATATGGCACATGCCCATTATTGGTCTGCGTTATGCTGCACGAGCCCATTTTTTTGGTCTGCCTCGTGTTTTTGGTCTGTGTTTTTTGTGGTATATATAATACATATGCATTATATATTGTGAAGCATGTTATAGCAATTCTAAACAATTATTGGCAATGATCAATATCCTAAAGCAAGAAAGTGAAGTCAGCATACCAAGAAATCCATAGCATTTATCAATAATTGCTCCATCATCAGCATCCCAAATTTAGAAATGAGCACCTTGCGCAGTACAAGTTGTAGCTTAAATTACTCTATCTCTTCCTTTTTTTTATAGATTTTTTTTACTCTAACAATCAATTGAAATCTTTCTTCCAAGCTTATGTGTTTTATGTTTTTCAGGGTGCAACATATCTGCATACATCCACCGGGTTCATAATTCAATGATAAAACAATCACAATCGACGGCTAGAAGCATTAAGTCCCATGTTCTTCCGAGACTGTAACAGCCCGTGTTAACCCAGATTGTTAACACACTATCGTATTAAGCCACGCTTAATTAAAATGCGGAATAACTTTTTCTTTAATTCAATTATGACGCCATTAACTTAGCCAACTTGATTACTTAATCATTTTCACAAAAATACTGCTTGTATGTAAATTGCAAGACAACTAACTGAATACCTCGTACATAAATATAAGTGAGTATCTAAAGCCACAGGTCTACACAAGTAGCCTGGGTCAAAATCCTGATACTTTAATTACAACATTAACATAAAAAGACGATAACAATCATGTGGCATGGACAAACCCCATTCTCACCAAATAAGGCAACAATGCCCACAAATAGTCTCAACATAAACTTAACATAATAAAGCAGTAAACATAACAGCAGTCAATCCAGCAGAACAGCATATCATAATATCAACTCAGCTCTGACCTCCTGCCACCTGAGCCCTCAACATTACCTGGTCCTGAAATAAGCATTCCCCAAACGTGGGGTGAGATCTCTAACAAGAAATCTCAGTAAGACAAGGGGTCCTCAAGGAGTCTCCACCCCAAGCTCACTTACATGTGTAATATAAGTTCAAAAACAGTATTACAGTATAAGTTCTAAAATCATGCGATGCAGCAATTAATCATGTCATGTGTGCTTTCAAATCTACTGGCCAGAGAAATGTAGGAATACGTCTATGCCTACATGAGTACATGGATACTACCTGCACCTCACCCACATGCTTCTCCATCTTGTATGTACTACATACTCAGGATTGCCGTCTAGGTGGACACCACATGCATATCATAATAGCTCATTACATATAAACAGCTCAACAGCATTTCCAAAATAATCAAAGCATGTAACACAGCATGCATAAACCCATCCCCATGGGACATGGTGGAACATCAAAATGGCTAAACCGAGGACACGAAAGCTTACCTTGCAAGCTAGCTATCCAAGCCAAGAGTCCGCACAAACTCAAAGTCCAAACACAGCAGAATCACAATCTGTTTTAGACCAATAATTATATCAATATTAATATTCTAATATTTACAATGTTAAACTAGACATCTTGAGGTTTCCAACGATATACTTTATGCCTCAATCGGAGTTGTATAACTCCGGTTATGATTTTCGCAAAGTGACTGCTGCCAACTGAATTTCCAGCAACCAAGACGCGACTTTAAAGTAACACTGAGATCAAACCACTTATCCAATGGCTACGAAATTTTACAGGGTTATAGCCTTATGTGTTAGCTACACATAGGTCCAAACGGCACTCGATTTGGAGCTCTGTAGCTCAAGATATCGAATTTTTATCGAAACAGGTTCGTTGTTGTCCCCATATCCGGATATGGATATCCGGATATCATATCCGGATACTGATATCCGGATATCTGCCCGACAATATCCGGATATCTCACGACAGAATGCATTTTCTGCATTTCGTGAATATCCAATCCATAGGTTCAACTTTTTAACCGATTAAAGGCACTTAAACATGCATTTCTAGGTGTGTTTAACCTACCCCACCCTTAAGTTATTAACTTAGCTCAATACATGCATCAAGGTTCCATTTTTAAGCATTTAAACCCATGATCATAGTTGGTATAACTTACCAAAGCTCAAAACAGAGGCAAGTTGTGCTCTTGGAGCTCTCCCAAGGTTCCTCAAACTCAGCCTAAGTAGGAGCACGAAAATGGCACTTCAAGGTGGGTTCTTGCACCACAAGAAGGCACTTTGAAGCTCACAATGACTACCACAAGGTAGCCATCACTAAAGCTCCAAACTCATGCTCACTAACTACACACACACAGCTTTCTCAACTCAGAATGATGGCCACAATGCAGCCCCAAGGTTAACTCTCACCTTCACAAATGTTTAAACAAGCATGAAAGGTGATAACTTGGCTAAGGAATGAAGAAGGAAGAAGAAGAAGAAGAAGAAGAAGAAGAAGGAGGGTGGCAGCTGCAGCCACAAGTCACGTTCTGAATAGTAAACTTAGGGTTGTGTGCCCTTAGTGTGCCTATTTAAAGGCACATGGCCACTAATCGCGCAGTATTAGCTTTAATCGCAAAGTAAAAGATCTTGATCTCAAACTTCGGATTCTAGACCTACACATTTTTCTAAGATTTGTCATATTTTTATTTTATTTTTCGGAACACCTTTCCGGTACGCGCTTTTCCATAGCCAGTATCAGTTCTGGCATCAGATTACGTCATTTTGACTTGAAACTTGTTTTACAAGTCCTACATAATATTCTAGTAATTATCATGCATTCATTATAATTTTCCGGGATACTTTTCCGGTACGCATTTATACCGAGTAGCAGAACCGGTATCTGCGCTTTTCTTCCGAAAAGCGACTTTCATCATTTTTACACACTCAATATAATTATCTAAGCCCATTAATAATTATTAGGGTCAATTATGGAATTATTTCCTAATTATCATAATTAATTTACTAATTACCTTAATTAGCGGTGCGGGTTCTTACATTCACCCCACCTTTTTAAGGATTTTGTCCTCAAAATCAGAAACATACCTGTCTCGAAAGTCGGGATACTGTCGGAGAAGCTCGTCCTCTCGCTCCCAGGTACACTCCTCAGGACTACGCCCAGTCCACTGCACCTTGACCATCGGAATGATCTTGCTCCTGAGCTGTTTCTCGCCTCGATCGAGAATCTTGAGTGGTCCGACGGGAGTCTTTAGGTTCTCCCGAACCTCCACATCATCCGGCTGTACCACGTGCGAAGGATCTGCTATGTACTTCCGAAGCTGAGACACGTGAAACACGTCGTGGATGTTGGCTAGGTTCGGAGGTAAGGCGAGTCGATAGGCAACTGGTCCTACTCTACCAAGGATCTGGTAGGGCCCTATGAATCGCGGGCTCAACTTCCTTACGCCGAGTGCCCGTCCAACACCGGTGACAGGTGAAAGTTTCACAAACACGTGCTCACCCTCACTGAACTCCAGTGGTCGATGCTTGACATCATAGTAGCTCTTCTGACGATTCTGCGCCTGCTTCAACTTTTCCCTGATCATCTGGATCTGTAGGGTAGTATCTTGGACAAAGTCCAAGCCGAAAAGCTCTTTATCTCCAACCTCAGACCAGCAGGTAGGAGTCCGACACCTCCTACCGTACAGCGCCTCGTAGGGTGCCATGCCCAGACTAGCATGAAAACTGTTGTTGTACGAGAATTCAACCAACGGAAGGTACCTATCCCATGCAGAACCCTGCTCCAACGTGCAAGCTCTCAACATGTCCTCCAATGTCTGGATGGTCCGCTCAGTCTGTCCGTCAGTCTGAGGGTGATAGGCGGTACTCAATCTCAACTGCGTACCAAAAGCCTCCTGCAGCGCCTCCCAGAACCGAGATGTGAACTTCGGGTCCCTATCACTGATGATACTCTCGGGCACCCCGTGAAGCCTCACGATCTCGCGGACATATAGCTTGGCCAACTGCTCTGTAGTGAAGCTCACCTTCACTGGAAGAAAATGGGCAGACTTGGTCAATCTGTCCACAATGACCCAGATAGAGTCACAACCAGCCTGAGTTTTAGGCAATCCCACCACGAAGTCCATGGAAATACTTTCCCACTTCCACTGTGGAATCTCCAGAGGTTGAAGTTTACCAGACGGTTTCTGGTGCTCAATCTTTACTTTCTGGCAAATCAGACACTTGGACACGTAGACCGCTATGTCCTTCTTCATGCCCGGCCACCAAAAATTTCTCTTTAAGTCCTGGTACATTTTTGTGGCACCAGGGTGAATAGTAAACCGTCCCTTATGAGCCTCTGTCATCACCTCTTCGGTCAATGGCCCTCGAGGAATCACAATCCTCTTCTGAAACAGCAGCAATCTGTCATCGTTCCAAGACACACCGTCCTGGTTCTTCACATAATCGAGGCACTCTCTTTGCACTTGCGCCTCTTTGATCTTTTCCATCAGCTCATTAATCACTTCCGCTGTTTCCATCTCAAGCAGTGCACCCCCAAACAAGGAGTTCACTCTCAAGTCTCTGAACTTCTCGATCACCTCGTAGTCGTTCATCATTAAGCTGGATAAGCTCACGGATTTCCGACTCAAAGCATCGGCTACCACATTGGCCTTGCCAGGATGATACCTCAACTCAAAGTCGTAGTCCTTCAAGAACTCCGTCCATCCACGCTGTCTCATGTTCAACTCCTTCTGGTCAAACAAATATTTCAGGCTCTTGTGATCACTGAATACAGCAAACTTCATGCCAAACAGGTAATGCCTCCAAATCTTGAAAGCAAAAACAATGGCTGCCAACTCCAAGTCGTGAGTCGGGTAGTTCTCCTCATGAGGTTTCAACTGTCTTGAAGCGTAAGCAACCGCTTTCCCTTTCTGCATCAGCACACAACCAAGTCCTTTACCAGAGGCATCGCAGTACAACTCGAATTGCTCCGCAGGATCAGGAAGAACTAACACTGGAGCAGTAGTCAGTCTCTCCTTTAACTCCTGGAAACACTCCTCACACTCATGTGTCCACACGAATGGAGTCTCCTTTCGGGTAAGGCGAGTCATCGGTAGCACCATCTTGGAGAATCCTTCTATGAACCTCCGATAGTACCCGGCCAAACCCAAGAAGCTTCTCACTTCTGTAACCGTCTTGGGCCTCTCCCAATCCATCACGGCCTCAATCTTGTTAGGATCAACTGCAACTCCATTAGCAGAAATCACATGACCCAGAAATTTCACCGCCTTGAGCCAAAACTCGCATTTTGACGGCTTCGCATAGAGCTTCTTCTCTTTTAGCACTTGCAACACAATCTTCAAGTGCTCGGTATGCTCCTCCTCCGTCTTGGAGTAGATCAAGATGTCGTCAATGAAGACGATCACAAACTGATCCAGGTACGGCTGGAAGATTCTGTTCATGTAGTCCATGAACACTGCGGGTGCATTGGTGAGTCCAAACGGGATCACCAAGTACTCGTAGTGCCCGTACCTCGAGCGAAATGCTGTCTTTGGGACATCCTCCGGCTTTACCCGTATCTGATGATAACCGGACCGGAGATCAATCTTGGAATACACACAAGCACCCCTGAGCTGATCCAGCAAATCATCAATGCGTGGAAGAGGATACTTGTTCTTGATTGTCACCTTGTTCAACTGTCTGTAGTCGGTGCACAACCGCATGGTCCCATCTTTCTTTTTCACAAATATGACCGGTGCTCCCCAGGGAGACACACTCGGCCGAATAAAATCTTTTGCTGAAAGCTCCTCGATATGCTTCTTCAGCTCCGCCAACTCTGGTGGCGACATCCGGTATGGAGCCAACGAGATAGGCCCCACACCAGGCAATAAATCTATGGAGAACTCTATCTCCCTCTGCGGTGGAAACTCAGGAATCTCCTCAGGAAACACCTCGAGGAATTCCCTCACCACAGGAATGCCAGTGAGATCCTCCTGTGTCCCACTCACCAAACCTCCCAACATGACATAGCCAAATGCCCCTGCTCTCAAGGCCCTCCTCGCCTGCAGGACTGAAATGAACGGTGAGGAACTGGCTGTGGACCCACCCGGAGACATCACCACTTTCTTGGCACAACAGTCAATCATTGCACAGTTTCTGGACAACCAATCCATGCCCAAAATAATTTGAAGGTTGGCCATCGGCAATCCTATCAGATCTACCAAGAAGTCACGGCCATCCCACTGAAACGCTACATCGCGATGAACAGTGGAGGTCAAACATTTTTCTCCGGTGGCGGTGGTCACCCGCATCGGTGGAGAAAGCACATCACTGGGCAACTCAAGCCCCACAGCAATAGGGGTAGCAACAAAAGAGTGCGTTGCCCCGGAATCAAACAAAACATCAATAGTTGATCCACCAATGGTAACAGTACCTCTGACCAGGTTCGGAGCTCTGTCCGACTGCTGACGATCAAGCGTGTAGACTCGTCCGGTAGTAGGTGGCACGGCTGGTGCCCCAGTAGGAACCATCTGCAACGGCACAGCCTGTACTGCAGCAACTCTCGCCGTCGGGCAATCTCTAGAGTAGTGGCCCTCCTTGCCACACTGGAAGCATATCAGCTGACCGGTAGAACACGGCCCGAAATGTGACTTCCCACATCCCGAACATCTGGGAGCAGGAGGTCTAGCGGCGTTCCCCGGAGCAGCAGTCTTTCTGAACTGATTCGGCGCTTGCTTAGCCGCCAACGGTGGTTTGCCCTTGCCCTTGTTGGCAAAGTTCTTGTTCTTCCAGGGAGTAGAACCACCAGCGCTCTGCGGCACCTCAATCTTGGCCCTCTTGACCTGACTCGCCCGACAGTAGTCCTCGATGTCGCGGCACTGCTGCACCAACGCTCCGAAGTCTCTCGAAGCAGAACCGGCGAGATGTCCAGCAATATCCTCATTTAGTCCCCTCCGGAACTTGGCCGCCAGAAAAATAGGAGTCGGTCTCGCCATGCGGAAATGAGAGAACTTGACCAGCTCATTAAACTTGGCCAGGTACTCGTCAACAGACAACGAGCCCTGTACCAACCGGTCAAACTCCCCCTGCTTCCTCTCCTGTGAGTCATAAGGGAAGTACTGACCCAGAAAGCTCTCCTCGAAGAATGGCCACGTCATCACATGACCCTGCATCTCGTAGACCTGAGATAGGTTGGTCCACCACTCATGGGCCTCGCCCTCCAGCATGTACGTGGCGAACAGCAGCTTCTGCGGATCGGTGCATTGCATGATCCGGAAAATTTTGTCCAGCGCCTGTAGCCATCTGGCAGCAGCAATGGGATCATACGATCCGTCGAAGGTAGGTGGCTTATGCTTACGGAAAGCATTCAGCCGGCGATCGATCTCGTCACGATCCTCAACAAGTACGGGGATAGTCTGCATAGCCCCCGTCAAATGACTACCCTCACCCATCTGGCTCTGGGTGTCCTCCTGTTGACTAGGCGGAGGTGGAGGCGGTGGCGGCGGTGGAGGTGGTGGAGGACCCTGGCCCGCAGCAGGACCAGCCCTCAACTCCTCCAACATGACCCTCATCATCGTCATGTTGGCCATCCGGTTCTCCTCCAGAACCTCTGCCGTGGTTTGCCGGTTCGCATCTCGAATTGCGTCCAGCATCGCCCGGTTCGCCAGCCTCGTGGCTTCCTGGTCGGCTAGTCGGGCCGCCTGCATCTCAGCCAATGCAGCCAGGACAGGATCCGTCTGATCCTCACTATTACTCGTGTTCCTCCTTGGTGGCACCATGACTCTGCACAAGTTACACAAAGAATGAGTTGATCAGGCCCACGCCATGTGGTCACATATGCATTATCATAACACACACCAGTCAGAGAGAACGCAAAGTAGACACGCAACGACTCATCCTAAGTTATTGCAATACATACAGGCTTTTCCCTAGAAAGTGCTCTGATACCATAAAATGTAACAGCCCGTGTTAACCCGGATTGTTAACACACTATCGTATTAAGCCACGCTTAATTAAAATGCGGAATAACTTTTTCTTTAATTCAATTATGACGTCATTAACTTAGCCAACTTGATTACTTAATCATTTTCACAAAAATACTGCCTGTATGTAAATTGCAAGACAACTAACTGAATACCTCGTACATAAATATAAGTGAGTATCTAAAGCCACAGGTCTACACAAGTAGCCTGGGTCAAAATCCTGATACTTTAATTACAACATTAACATAAAAAGACGATAACAATCATGTGGCATGGACAAACCCCATGCTCACCAAATAAGGCAACAATGCCCACAAATAGTCTCAACATAAACTTAACATAATAAAGCAGTAAACATAACAGCAGTCAATCCAGCAGAACAGCATATCAATATCAACTCAGCTCTGGCCTCCTGCCACCTGAGCCCTCAACATTACCTGGTCCTGAAATAAGCATTCCCCAAACGTGGGGTGAGATCTCTAACAAGAAATCTCAGTAAGACAAGGGATCCTCAAGGAGTCTCCACCCCAAGCTCACTTACATGTGTAATATAAGTTCAAAAACAGTATTACAGTATAAGTTCTAAAATCATGCGATGCAGCAATTAATCATGTCATGTGTGCTTTCAAATCTATTGGCCAGAGAAATGTAGGAATACGTCTATGCCTACATGAGTACATGGATACTACCTGCACCTCACCCACATGCTTCTCCATCTTGTATGTACTACATACTCAGGATTGCCGTCTAGGTGGACACCACATGCATATCATAATAGCTCATTACATATAAACAGCTCAACAGCATTTCCAAAATAATCAAAGCATGTAACACAGCATGCATAAACCCATCCCCATGGGACATGGTGGAACATCAAAATGGCTAAACCGAGGACACGAAAGCTTACCTTGCAAGCTAGCTATCCAAGCCAAGAGTCCGCACAAACTCAAAGTCCAAACACAGCAGAATCACAATCTGTTTTAGACCAATAATTATATCAATATTAATATTCTAATATTTACAATGTTAAACTAGACATCTTGAGGTTTCCAACGATATACTTTATGCCTCAATCGGAGTTGTATAACTCCGGTTATGATTTTCGCAAAGTGACTGCTGCCAACTGAATTTCCAGCAACCAAGACGCAACTTTAAAGTAACACTGAGATCAAACCAATTATCCAATGGCTACGAAATTTTACAGAGTTATAGCCTTATGTGTTAGCTACACATAGGTCCAAACGGCACTCGATTTGGAGCTCTGTAGCTCAAGATATCGAATTTTTATCGAAACAGGTTCGTTGCTGTCCCCATATTCGGATATGGATATCCAGATATCATATCCGGATACTGATATCCGGATATCTGCCCGACAATATCCGGATATCTCACGACAGAATGCATTTTCTGCATTTCGTGAATATCCAATCCATAGTTTCAACTTTTTAACCGATTAAAGGCACTTAAACATGCATTTCTAGGTGTGTTTAACCTACCCCACCCTTAAGTTATTAACTTAGCTAAATACATGCATCAAGGTTCCATTTTTAAGCATTTAAACCCATGATCATAGTTGGTATAACTTACCAAAGCTCAAAACAGAGGCAAGTTGTGCTCTTGGAGCTCTCCCAAGGTTCCTCAAACTCAGCCTAAGTAGGAGCACGAAAATGGCACTTCAAGGTGGGTTCTTGCACCACAAGAAGGCACTTTGAAGCTCACAATGACTACCACAAGGTAGCCATCACTAAAGCTCCAAACTCATGCTCACTAACTACACACACACAGCTTTCTCAACTCAGAATGATGGCCACAATGCAGCCCCAAGGTTAACTCTCACCTTCACAAATGTTTAAACAAGCATGAAAGGTGATAACTTGGCTAAGGAATGAAGAAGGAAGAAGAAGAAGAAGAAGAAGAAGGAGGGTGGCAGCTGCAGCCACAAGTCACGTTCTGAATAGTAAACTTAGGGTTGTGTGCCCTTAGTGTGCCTATTTATAGGCACATGGCCACTAATCGCGCAGTATTAGCTTTAATCGCAAAGTAAAAGATCTTGATCTCAAACTTCGGATTCTAGACCTACACATTTTTCTAAGATTTGTCATATTTTTATTTTATTTTTCGGAGCACCTTTCCGGTACGCGCTTTTCCATAGCCAGTATCAGTTCTGGCATCAGATTACGTCATTTTGACTTGAAACTTGTTTTACAAGTCCTACATAATGTTCTAGTAATTATCATGCATTCATTATAATTTTCCGGGATACCTTTCCGGTACGCATTTATACCGGGTAGCAGAACCGGTATCTGCGCTTTTCTTCCGAAAAGCGACTTTCATCATTTTTACACACTCAATATAATTATCTAAGCCCATTAATAATTATTAGGGTCAATTATGGAATTATTTCCTAATTATCATAATTAATTCACTAATTACCTTAATTAGCGGTGCGGGTTCTTACAGAGACCATGGGCACCGACTTCCCCACGAAGGAAGGGGGAAGCAGAAAAATCAAAGTCCTTTGTTGCCTATGTAATAGCACCTTGGGCACCCGTCCTTTCCCAAGTTGGAAGCGAGAAAATTAAAAATCCCTTGTTGCTTAAGATAAAGCACCTTGGGCACCGGTCCTTCGGAAGCGGAAAAATTAAAATCAGGACATGGGGCATAACAACACAACCAAAAGCAATACGATGTGACAAGTGACATGGCGAGATTCAGACTTTTAGCTTGGAAGTCAGAGGAAAAAGGGGAATTATAAAATGCATTCATCAAGTATGTTCAAGTCCACATTAAGTCATATACCCTTATGAGGCCATGGGCACCCGCGTCCCTAAAGGGTGCGGGAACATAAGTTCTTATGATTCTGAATAATCATGACCAACGCGTAAGACATCATCATATAGGGTTTTCACACCCTACTCAGGTACGTAATAAACAATTATTGTTTTGATTTGTTACATGTCTAAGTTACTTTTTGGGTTATTACCTTCGCCTTCAAACTCGAAAGCAAGTACAAACTCGGAGACAACTACAAGCGACGAGCAACAATACAAAGCAACCTGGAACCTGAAGCAGTCACAATTTGATTTTTTCGGTATTCATATCCTTTTGCACAACAGTAACACTCTATTTGATAGGCATAAGGGCTTTACTTTCACCCCGACATTTCGACTTTGCGCAATGCTAGGCTAGGGCTTATGTTATGGATTAGTTAAATGATTCCCACTTCCTATCCCCATTACATGAAGCACCTCGCTCCCCAACTCTCTCAACTTCCTTTCACTATATATAACCACTCATTATGCATTGTATGGCACTACTATGTCACCTGCATAACCATCCATTATGTGCACAACCTCCCCAACTACTAGTTGTAACACCCTGTGTTAACCCGGTTTGTTAACATGTCATCGTATTAAGCCATACTTAATTAAAAACTTGCAGAATATCTTTTTATTTTCAATTATGACGTCATTATCATTACCAAGTTAAATTACTTAATTCATTTTCATAAAATATTGCTTGTATGTAAATTGCAAGACATCTAACTGAAATACCTCATAATATAAATGTAAAGTGAGTAACTAAGGTCACGGATCTACAACACATAGTCTGGACAATATCCTGATACATTATTCAACTATAGTATGAAAACATAAAGACAAAACAATGTGGCATGGACAATCCCCATGCTCACCAAATAAGGCAACAAAGCCCCAACAATAGTCTCAACTCAAATAACATAATACTGACAGAAAACATAAACAGCATCCAATATCCAGTCATGTCAGCATACAACAAGTATATATCAACTAAGCTCTGGTCTCCTGCCGCCAGAGGCATCAGCCCCCCAAATTACCTGAACCTGAAATAAGTGTCCCCAAACGTGGGTGTAACACCCGGCCACTTGCAAGCATCAATGATATTCCCCACACACTAACACGAGACTTTTCAGCATGCTTTGTCCTCACTCACACACTTCCCGGGAAAACCTCCCAGGAGGTCACCCATCCCAGAATTGCTCCAAGTCAAGCACGCTTAACTGTGGAGTTCTTCCGATTCGGGCTACAGAAGCTTAAACATGCGATTTTAGGTGTGTTTAACATTACCCAACATTAGGTTATTAACTTAAGCTCATTACATGCATCAAGGTTCCATTTTTAACAAATAAAACTCAAGAACAAAGGTGGTGATCATACCGCAAGCTCAAAACAGCAAAGGATGATGCTCTTGGAGCTCCCAAAGTCCAACACCCATAAGGACACGAAAATGATGATCAAGAGTGGTTCCTTCACATAAAAGGTCACTCCTTGGAGCTTCTTCAACCAAGAAAATGGCTCCCACTCCTCCACTCAAGAACTGAGCCCACAACACTCACTCAAACAGCCACCTAAACTCATAATATAAAGCTTAACACTCACCCCAAGCCTCAACCACACTCACCCAAGGTGTTTAGATGAAGAAATCATAGAGAAAGATGGTGTCTTTGGAGGTTTTCATGAAGAAAACGAAAATGGAAAGGTAAAGGGAAGGTGGAAGCAGCCAATGACCAGCAAACTCACGTAGCATGGCCTAGGGTTATGTGCAAATAGAGTATATATAGCCCACTTAGTCATAAACGCACAATATTAACATTAATTTCTACGCTTAGAATTTTAATCCCAAACTTTGGAATCTTAACCTACTCATTTTTCTAAGATTTATCATATTTTTATTTTATTTTTCGGAGTACCTTTCCAGTACGCGCTTTTCCATAGCCTGTATCAGTTCTTGCACCAGTTCTCATTATTTTGACTTGAAACTTGTTTTACAAGTCTTACATATCATTCTAGTAATTATCATGTACTTATTATAATTTTTCGGGATACTTCACCGGTACGCATTTATACTGGGTAGCAGAACCGGTATCTACGCTTTTCGTCCTAAAAGCGACTTTCAGTATTATTACTCACTTACTATCGTTATTAAAATCTCATAATAATTATTAGGGTTAATTATGAAATTATTTCCTAATTAGCACATTTAATTAATTAATTATCTTAATTAGCGGTGCAGGTTCTTACATTAGTGTGCACTTCTCTATATATGGCCTCCCATAGCAAAATAGGCCACAAGTTCTTCATTTATCTCATTATTCACAAGGCTTGGCACCATAACTATAGACTTCACACTTGTGCCTAGAGCATACTCTATCCACTAAGCAGGTAACTCACACGCACACACCTTTACGTATATAATTGGACTTTGGCTTGGATACTAGACTGTTCATTGCCAGCTATCTCTTCCGTTCGCTCCGTAAATACAATTACTAGTTTTTCCGCTGGACATTAATGTTTACCTGAGAACAGATTCGATTATGAGACAAAATGTTCTCCTTAAAAAATATGGTATCTTTTGTCAGTTAATGTTTCTTGTGATTTGATATTGCTTTAATGGAACTTGTGATTTGCTATGAACAAAGGAACTGATTAAAAGGAAATTAGGGTTTTTCTTCAATCACTCCCTTCTATACAATTACTTTTTCTTAAAAGGTTAAAAAACAAACTAAGTTCTGCAAACGTGACAGGCGAAGACATGCATGCAACACCTGCACTGTATGCTGTCCTTTTAAGAAGGCTGCATTGCATTAACTAAACAAGACGGTCTAGGAAGAAGAACAAAAGAATCAATCAAAGAAAGGAAGAAAAAAAAAAAAAAAAAATTACAGCTATTTGATTTTATTTATTTATGGGGTTGTGGAATCGCAAAGTTCAAATAAACCCACAGCGCAAAACTCCAAGGAAGAACACCCCCCAAAAAAAGAGGGAAAAAGAAGAACAAGAAGAGGAAAACACTTATGAAACATAACGGATAAAAGATTGTCCCTCTTTGTGAAGCACAACATACCCAAAAAGAGCCAAACGGTATTAATCTCAAAGAAGAAAAACATTGTTCAAGTGGTCCTCTAGTGTGTGACATTGTGTGCTTCATTGCTTATCATCAAAAGAATAAATAAGTTTTAAGGGGCAGGTTATATTTATAAATTTTTTTGTTTACAAACTACGCTATATTCTCTCGGGAGAATACAAACGTTTACAAACTACACTATGTTCTCCCGGGAGAAGATAGTGTAATTTGTAAAAAAAATCCAAAAAATTTGTAAACGGATCCTGTCCCAAGTTTTAATACTAAAAAAAGAATAAATAAGTTGCAATATTCGTCCTTTGATATGTTAACTCGCAATTAATTAATCATCCAAAAGAGAAATATATATATTATTACTAATGAAAAAAAACGACACATTATTATAATATAGAAGGAACTTATAATGTATACACTTAAGTGCCTAAGTTCAACATAATAATAATAATTGATGCAATCACAAGAATAGCAATCATTTCTTAACAATCAGAAAAGGGAAACACATATACTATTAAACATGGGGTGAGAGGGTGAGGTTAATTTTCAGGAGTGTCTCCCATGCAGTTGTTTGACTGGGAAATTTGATCAACCTCATTTTTCATTGATTTAGGTCAAGCACAGAAAAAACCAAGATGATAATGGATGTATAAACTTGTATTTTATATCAGTAGATTCCTTTAGACTTTTGAGTAGTGTCACCCTGGTCCAACTTTGCTTGTTTGTTTCCATCCAGCTTTAACCCAAAGTGAATGTGAGGGAAATGTGCCCACTGCATACTCATTTAAAAAAGAGACAATCAGAAAGGAAAAACAATTGTACCAATGGATATATACTAGCACAACATAACAGTGTATGCCATATATAATCAAGAGGAATATATATAGGATATAACAAGCACCAAATTGGCTCACACAAGTTGTGATAGATAATACTCTTCTCGTGCCACTAGGATCGGTCTAATGGTGAGAGGTTTAGGTAAGTTGTATTAGATTATATGTTCAATTTCCACTTATATAAAAAAAAGGAAGAAGATAATACTCTTCTCGTACAAATTAAGATGTATAAAAAATGGAATTTCGGGCTAAACCATCGTGAACAAGGGAAGAATACATATGTATATAAAAACAAGAATATCAAATAATGTATAGTGTTATTTTTTTATAAGTTTTGGTTCAAGAAAAGTCATTAGTAAAATTCTGCTAGGACCTATATCTAACTTAAAGAAATATAACTGCCTGCGTTCAACTTTATTAAGATTAGTATTTGAACAATGTTAGGATACTCAATAGTTGTCATTAAAGTGGGTTGGAATTAGGGTAATCCGCTTACAATGGTTTTTAAAAGAAATCATAATAGTAAGTCTAACGTTCTGTTTTAACTCAAAACTAACTTTAAGTTGACTACTTCAAGGGTTTTTTCACTTCATTTATTATTAATGAGACTTCTTTTTGCACATATATGTTTGAACTCGCATTTAAATTATCTCTCAAGTATGAGTCCACACAAAGATCCCAAAAATCTAGCTGATTTGCTTATAATAGACTAAGAGAAATCATAACTATAGACATGAATCAAATTATTGAAAGTAATTAAGACCATTGTTGGAATTAGAAAAACCCAATTACCGAGGTGATTCACTTACATCGAACTTCGAAAGAAATACTATTGACAAATACAGTACATACATTTGAACTCAACATAAAGTAGTAGACTCATGAGTCCTTCCATTTACGATGTTCACACTCTATCCATTCCTTTTCGATGTAAAACTTCTTTTATACACATATCTACTTAAAATTCACACTTAAATTTTTAACATGTAGTAAAGCGAAAGATCAACCCTAAAGAATGTCATCATATTCTTCGTACTACCTTGGCTAAGCCATTATGATCATATTATTTAGGAAGGATAATTTTGTCCTAATCCATTACATAAATCTTACTTGTATTTGTCTTTGTCCTATATTACTTTTGCACCATTTTCCTACAGTAATTAATAGTATTTCTAATCTAAATGGTAAACACATATATATACACCTACCTTATACACTTATTACCTTCTAAATTTTTTTTAAAGCAACCTCACTCCCCTCTCTCTCTCTCTCTCTCTCTCTCTCTCTCTCTCTCTCTCTATATATATATATATATATATATATATATATATATATATATATATATATATATATGAGGTAGGATCCTTTGACACCGGTGTCAAATTTCAAATTTGACACCTCATCTGAGAGCCGTTGGATCAAAAAATATCAATAGTGTCACATGCTTACAAATCAGAGTTAAAAATGGTGGCTGTAGAATATATATATATATATATATATATATATATATATATATATAAGTGACCGGACTAAAGAAAGGTGTATGAATTTAGGTATAAAAGTAATATCATTGTTTTCCTATTCATGATTTCTTAAAATGATTTTCACAAATCATTATTTTCACCCATTACTTAAACCTTACTTTGTTTGTTTGGGGAAAAATTAAGAGAAAGTGTATTGCAAAATGTTTTTTTTTTAATTATTTAAAAAATAATTAGTAGAAGAAAGTTGTGATAAATAAAGTTTTGTTATAGTCACCTGTTGTTACTTATCTATGCTGGATCAGCTCATTCTGTAACCAACATTGTGCAGTTATTGAACACTGATACGTTTAAATGTGTACAAAAAAAGGGGATGCGTAAAGACCACCACCCTATATAATATTAACATGATTGTATATTATTTATGTAACATGTTAGTCAAATTAATATCATTTAGGGAAGGAAAATATTGAATCTTATAAGTTAGTTAATCATATCGAGAGTACTCCTAGTCCTTGTCTCGGTTAATTAAACAAGCTACTAGCTTATACAATGTTGAAATAACAAATAAAGTGGTTTTTGCATACGATGATGCGTCATTTCGCTATAGAATAATATTATATATGACAATCTTAATACATTAATTCTAATACTTCTTCCGGATAACTACAAAGCTTAATTTATTTAATTAATAGATATTTTTATTTGTCATTTCGTTTATCACATGGAAACCATGGCTTGATTATTTCTCAACTCTACACATGTGTGCATGTTTGTATTTATCAGTTATCACCACCGTATAGTATTACTTAAATAAGAGCAAACCCCATTATGAGTGGCAGTTGAAGGATATGATTAGTTTCCCTTTATACACCAAAGTTCGATATTAACCTGCAGCCTCGAAGAAGGAGCTAGTTGGTTTTAATTGGTAAAGTTTCAACAATAATTGTAGGGATATTGGATTGCCACCTTCACCGAGTTCAGATAAACGACAAAATTATCTCTTATTGTGTAATCCATACATGTGAGGGAAAAAATTAGATATTGAACTTTCATGCATTCATATGCCAGAATGCATATGCAAAAAACGGAAAAATAGTAATAAAGCTTAGACTCACGTTTTTGGCTGCTGTGCTGAATGCTTCCCTGTGGCTGATATCTGGATTACTAGCCTTGATTCTTTGGATTTCCTCCCTGCAACCACAAAACAACAAGGATTGTTTTCTTTTTCTGTTGAATGAAACCACATACATATATAATATACTAGTATCTTACCAATGATTTTTATGAGTAAATTATTAAAAAAAAATTAACTTATTGTTGACCATAAATCTTTCCCTTTTTCCTTAAAGTTATATGTAATTAAAATACACCATAAACAGCATTTTAAAAAACCATTTATCAACCGGTTGTTCCAGCTTGATTGGTTGTTTCGAATTTCAATTTTAGGTACGCAACTATATTAAAAACTTGATAGGAAAAACTTTAATTTACTACCCTTGTGATCGAGTCCAGCTCGACCAGATTAATCTAGTAATCAATCAAGTAGGGAAGAAATCTCAAAAGAAAAAAAAGAATTACTCCCCGATAAACCTGATTAGTGAGTGTGGGGTGAAATCTCAAAAGAAAAAAAAAAACATTTATTATTTCCCAACGATATTCAGGTGGTTTTCAGGTTATATGGTCCAAATTTGTGTAAAATTGTTTTATTTTTAAAAATTGAAGAATTCTTTCTTCTATAATGATGCTTTAAATTTTTTATACCCATTCTCTTTGCTTCTATCGTTTCAAACTTTTTTTTTTTTTGGTAAACAATCGTTTCAAACTTTTAACTTGCTAATGATTTATATACAATTGTATATATGATTATTTATAATTAATATAATTTATTTCGAAAGTATTTAAGATTTCATCCAGTTTGATCCTCACTCAACCGATTATTATACTAATTGAACCATGAATCAACATTTTCATTATTAGTACTTCTCCTATTCAACTAGTTTTTAAAAACATCATGGGACCAAACTCTACTCATGCACATATATCAATTAGAATAGGTAGATAGACATACACCATGTAAGAGTAGAATGGGACATGCCTGGAGGTTGAATATTCAAAATTGTAAATTCGAAAGGGTGATACTCACTTAATGAACCGATTATAAGCAGAAGGAACACGTTGTCTCTTCTCAGGAGCTGTGTTAATCACACACGAGATTATTTAGTTCAAAATATTGAACAGATTGCATAGAATATAAATATAAGAGGTAGGATCATTTGACACCGGTGTCAAATTTGAAGTTTGACACCTCATCTGATGAGAGCCGTTGGATCAAAAAAGATCAATGGTGTCACATGCTTACGAATCAGAGTCATTGATCTTTTTTGATCCAACTGCTCTCATATGAGGTGTCAAACTTCAAATTTGACACCGGTGTCAAAGGATCCTACCTCTAAATTATAAACACCATAAATTAACAATTTCAAATCACATGATTAATACTAAATTAAACATGATTTTCTAACATCAACCAAAATTAAGTTTAACTGAATAGTATTGTTATAAGTTTATATATTCTAGGGCACAGCATCACTGCAATCAATTAAAGGTGGGTCAATTTTGTTACGTAAGGTCACCATCTGGTTGGGGACAATAAAATTGATGAAGAAAAAAAATAGGCCAATATGGGCTACCTTTGTACCCACACAAAAAAAATTGGATACTCTGAGAGATGGACGCCCACTCTTATGAAAAACTGAGTATTATGACAAGTGTTTCAATGATGACTTTGTTGTGCTTGCTTTCATTAATTAGCTTCTACAAGTTGTGGACTAAGTAGTGTGAGTCTTTTTGTCCTTAAGACCAAAAAGTTCAGGCTGGCCTAGCTAGGTAGTATATGGTGCCTACCGGGTTGTAACTCATTCAAACTTAGATTCAGCATGAAATGATGCCATAAACTAAATACAGAGAACAAAAGTAGTGTGTGTGACTCACGACGAATTGGAGGAACCCTAGGTTGCTCATGGTCTACTGGTAATGCTTTGCATTTTGAAGATGATCCCAGTTCCTTGATACTTGGCTCTTGAACACTTAGGTGCTGTTTCTGTAATTTAATTAGCAACAATAGAAAATTAATTAATAAGATAACACACACACACACACATATATATATATATATATATGAGGTAGGATCATTTGACGCTGACAAATCAGAGCCGTTGATCTTTTTTGATCTAACGGCTCTTACATGAGGTGTCAAACTTATATATATATATATATATATATATATATATATATATATATATATATGTCCCTCTCTCTCTATATATATATATATATATATAGACACACACGGGAGGAAACCCTCGTATGTGTGATTTCACATGATCAAGTTATATGAAGGATTCTGAACTACTTAAAGATAAATGAATAGTGATAAGAGATGAAAGAGAAAAAATAGAAGAATGTAAGGTTGGGAAAAATAACCGTTGATTTGTTTATCAACGGTTAAGAACCCTTTATGTGACCAGATAATATGAAATCACACATGAGAGAATCCATTCCTGTACGTATACGTATGCACAAACACACATACAACCAAGCAAAAGGAGAGTAAATTTAAAAAAAGAGAAAAAAATAAGTATAATAATTCATCCACTAATCCATAAGGTCATATACATACAAAAATGTGCACACAAAAACAAAAGGGAACCAAAAGGGACTGAAATACCTGAGGATCTTGAGGGGTATGAGTTTGAAGTGAAGCTCCCATGTTAACTGATAGCAAATTGGCACAATGTCCACATCTAACCGTCACTATGGTGAGCAAACTGCTGCATGGAACACTAACCTGCCAATACCCATTTTGTGTTAATACAAAACAAACATATATTAATTCCTACTTCAAATTTCACTACCTAGTAGCTACAAATTAATTAAGTCATCTAAATAATAATCTTTCTCTCTCTTGCACAAACACAAGGAAATCAAAGACTCAAACTTAGATCTAATCCTGCAAAACCTCAAACATTCAATCATAAATTGTTGAATAATTGTTTAAAAAAAAAAATCACTTCCCGTTAAACCTGACTAGCAAGTGTGGGGTGGAGGAAATCCTTCTACGCAGCCTTACCCTTACCTAATTGCAAAGAGGCTGTTTCGTGGATTCAACAAATATTATATTACTTGAGAACTGAAGCTATCACATTCCTTATGGAGCGGAGAAAACAAACGGTTGGTGAATGAAGCAGAAGAAAAAGGTTGAAGAAGACAAATAAGGTTGAGAGAGGGAGGTAAGTGCAGTAATCTTTTGTTTCATTATGAGGTGTGTATACACACACTGTCCAAGTTAGGAAGAGTGAGTGCATCACATTCAATAGGTCATACATAGCAGCAAGGTCTCAGTAACCTGACATAGTTAATTTAAAAGTTAGCACTCTCACAATGTTTCCTTGTTGTGGGTGCGCAACACTTTTTGTGCTGACACTACAAGGCAAGATGATAAAAGATAGAAATTGTAGCTCATAGCGAGGAAGAAAGAGAGAGAGTGTGAAAATGACATGACTGGAACGGAAACCATAAAGGCCATGAAGCACCGTTAACCATTACTGCTACCAAACAGATACAGGCTATGAATAAAGAAAAGTGATCATCATGAATCATCAGATTCAATTTACTGCTCCACCTTTGTACAGTGTTTAAGATCTATCTCCATTTGAGGACGATAGAAAGAAAGATATACATATAATGCTTTCTCAAAAGGAGTAATTTCAACAGAGATATTATTATGAAAGGTGACAAAGCTAAAGGAAAAAAAAGAGAGAGAAAGAGCATAGGATTTTCTGGTGCTTCAATGGATTTGTCTATAGAAGTCATAATCTCTCCACACAAGTTCTTGTAGAAAGAAAGAGAGGACACTGTATCGGTACTTAAAGGAAGCAACAAGTCTGAAATTGTGAAAAACACTTGCTCATCAAAAAAATTGACGCTTCACTGGCAAATCATGATGAACAGAATACCCACCTTCGCTCCTCATCACTCATCAGAGAGAAACTACACTGTGTGCCATCACATGGATTTCTTTTTTATGAAGATTTTTTAGTACATAAAGTAAAGAACAAAAACCTGATAAAATAAACTCAAACATATAAATATAACATATAGCATATGAGATCATAGGATGCTATATATTCTTCTGAAAAGCTTGATTAATAAAAAATAAGAGGGGAAAGGACTCCATATATATTAGAAGAACCCTAATACCTTGGAATAGCCCTACATATTCATAGCCCTTCAATTTCTTATGTGTATGCATTTTTGTTTATAAACATCATCAAATTTCTTTTCTCACATCTCAAATTAGGATATGCCTTACTTTCTCAAAGAAGGATTGAATTTCCTTTTACCTCTTACCAAATTAGCTCCAAAGCTGAACTTGTTAGCATAATAGAGGTTAAGGAGCAAAACCCAGTTACACTTTCTCATAAAATATAAGATAGGAGTCGAATTCTTGATCTAAGGTAAATTCAATTCAATAATGGATTCCAACTCCTTGGGGAAGTGACCCTTCTTTAGTATTCTTTGCTTTCGTGATCTCGATAAATATAGAAAAACCCGTATTTTGACAAATTAGCTGATGAAAAACATGGTACAATAACAAGCTTTGAAAAATATAAAACAAAGGAGAAAAAAAAGAAAAAAAAGAGAATTCAGAACTGTACCGCTAGAGTGGTGTTGCAGAAGTTGCAGTGAACATAACAAACACGTTCGGTTGCCATCATGTCCATTGACATTTTTTTGTTTTTTTAAACTTGTGTGTGTGCTTAGTAGATTTATACGCAGATCACAAGAGAGAATTCCTTGACTGAAACAAAGTGAACAAGCTATAGGTCAAGGATTTACACCGAAGTATATAAGAAAGAGAATCATAAAGGTGAAATAAAAAAACAAAGAAAGAAAGAAAAAACTTTATTAACTTTTTTTTTTTTTGTTAAATGAAGAGAGAGAAAGAGAGAGGATGTGTACAAAAATCTCAATGGTTAGGATGGGACTAGTCTGGTCGGGGAAAGGCAGTGAAGTAGGGTGGGGTTAATGGCTATAGAATTATGAAGAAAAGATGGATTATATATGGGAAATGTTTTTATCTAATTATGCAACACACAAAAAATAAAAAAGTGAATGAGATCTACTGAGAAGAAAAGAGAAAATGGAAAAAAGTGGATCCTATCCACTTTTTTGTGTGTTGGGGAAGGGAATATTCTAGGCAGTCTTTCCCCTGCTTTTTGCAGAGAGGCTGATTCGAACCCGCGACCTGACACACCACGGCAAGCAAGCTTACCGCTGAGCCAAACCGGCCCTTCAATTTATCTCATGTAACATGAGAAAAATATATCTCATTATACATATAGAGGAGGGATATTTTTATTATCAAAATTTTTTACTACCAACTTACTACCCTATCTAATGACCATTCAATCAATATTTTCTCTCTCTTCATAAACTTTTTAGTATTCTCTCTTTGATCGAATGATAATTAAATTAGTAATAAGTTAGGAGTAGAAAATTTTAGTAGTAAACATATTCTTGCTATATATATATATATATATATATATATATATATATATATATATATATATATATAGGATAGGAAAGTGTAAAGAAATTCTTGTAATGTTTGTGCGCGTGTTTGTGAAACACACAGTAACAGTGAGTTGGGAAAGGAAGATAAAGGGTTTGGATGTGTTATGATTGAGAAAATGAGTGGGTGGGAATGACCCATATCTCTCTAACCTTACTGGCTTCTTTCTGTAGCGGACGAGGGGGGCGAGATATTAATGCTTCGAATGTTTTTTAAGAGATCATGAGAGAGAAAAAAACCTTATTATATTATATTATAACAAAGTTTATGGGGATCAGAAGAGACATGCTTAAAATTTGTGTCATTCAAATGTTATTATAGAGGGTGACAAATGGTTCACTTGTTTTAACCACTTTTCTTCTTTTCCGATGTTCAAGAACAAAAAACTAAGATGGAGTACTAAATCTAGCTGTCTAAATCAAGTTATTCTTAAAGCTCTGAATGTTAATTAAATTATAAGTCAACAAAAGTGTGTGTGGAAGCGTTTACTAATACGGTACGGACGTCGAAAGATATAGCAAATATTGGAAATTAGCTTTTGTCCATTTATGTCGCTCTGGTTGATTATATACTGCGGTGTACTATTTGCAAAGTGATTAGACATCTCAGTGTGCACATCCAATATGTATTTCGAACATCTAACACGTGGGATTTATCATTACTTAGTAGTTTCGATTTTTCTTTTTTGGTTTTTTTATGGGAAAATACTATTGTTATATGGGGTAGATTATATTTACAAATTTTTTTATTTACAAACTCTTACAAATTACACTATATTCTCCTGAGAGAATACAAATTTTTGCAAATTACATTATGTCTCCCGGGAGAATATAATGTAATTTGTAAAAAAATTCCAAAAAATTTGTAAACGGATCCTATCCGTAAAGTAAAATAATTTTTCTTTCATGTATACTTATGGATAAATGTGTCTACATTTTTTTTTTTTTAAATGTTGGACCATCAAAATCGGTATGATATATTATAGGAGAGATATTTTAATTTTAGTGTAAGATTAATTTTTTTTACTTTTCATCATTTTTATTCATTTAATAATTATAATTTATTGAGTTATATTAATTAATAATTATTAATTTTAAATAAATTATAACTGTTGAATAAATGCAAAATTAACAGTTGGAATAGAGAATAAAACTTTTTAAATATTATATTGAAGTCAATATATATATATATATATTAAAAAAAATTATGTGAGTCTCGTTAAATTATTTTACTTTTTAATATTAAAATTTATAAATTTTATTCAATAATAAATGAGTACTAAGAGTTTACCCAAAAAGAAAAATTGAGTACTAAGAAATTAAAAAATATAATATTTTTTGTTAACCTAGTCAATAGAGAACCTTTGAAACTCTGCATCAGCATTTCAGAAACGAGAGGGACGTATAATCCAAGAATAACATATGCTTGTCAATTATGCTATAATTGTGTTATTTTTTATCTTCCGTAAGAATACGATCGAGGTGTTCCTATGCATTTTGAGTACAGCACTAATCTCCATTTTGCCTTAGCCACAAATAAGTTATAAGGATTGGGTTTTCTGTATACTGCAATAACTTCTTTTTTTTTTTCTTTTGAAATTAAAATAAAGCTATAACTTGATGAAACTAAAAACTTGACATATGCCTTGCTCACATTGGCACAAAAACCACTGCATTTCCATCAATACCTGGGTCATGTTTGTACAGTTTCATTCTTTTAGAAACATCTTTAATTTGAAGCATTTATCGGTGATAAAAAGAAAGATATGTGTGCTAACTCCATCAATAAAAGTTGAATTTTACAATAAATTTGCTATATTTTTTAAGGAAGATAAATTTAAGGGTTTTATGTTTATCATTTAATACAATTTAACTTCACTTTCCTACACACACATTAAAGAGGTGGAGTCCACATATTTTTCTTTCTCTTTCATCATTCCACTTTCTCTCTCCCTTTTGATGTGAGAGTTGGAAACAACACTTACATTATGTTACATAACACTAATAAAACCCTAAATTTAATATGAAAAAGTTTAGTATTCTAGTGACAATATTTAGAAGTAGTTTTTGTTTGTATAGAAAGTGAGTATGGAATTTGGATCGAATGGATTTAGCAGAACTAATTGAAATATTACCCAAAAGGGACAGGACCAGGACGAGTACTGTATAGCTAATTAGCTAATTATTTAAGGTCGACAATTGTACTTTGCAATAGAAATCACTAATTACAGATGAGAAAAAATGTAGAATTGTGTAACAACATATCCAACTATCATTGTTCCATGTATATATATATTCTCATGTTTAAACAATTATGCCATTATTGGAGGGCGTAGTTTTAATGTGGGTATCCCTGCCTGGTTCAACTTCTATGTCGTATTAACAGCAGTATTAAAAAAAAATTTGCATATGAAGGAAATATTACACATAGAATACTTATAATTAAATTTCTTATGAAATGAGAATTAATTATTTATCAGATGTGTAATCCTACTGCAAGAGGATTTGTTGTTAATGGATGAGCCGACTTACCCATGGTGTCATTTAATATTGTATTGATTTTTTTTTTAATGAGTTTGACAAAAAAAAAATATTTATACCTAAAGATGTCTAATAAATTAAATAGTATGATAACATATTATAAATTATAGATATAAGAATTTTTTATAGTGATAATATATTACAATATATTCAAATATACTTGAACGTGAATTTTTTATATTAATTTTTGCACTTCTTTTATAAAAGGAAGATAAAGTTAAAGATAATGTGCCCTCCCCCAAATTTTACCTTGCTCCAAGGATCCTCAAATTTTATTCTCCCTGCAACATCCCGTCTCGAGCCGGTTCAATTAACATACATATGATACAAACGGAAGACTAACTTACGAGAATACAAGCTAACTTATTCTTTTTCTCTTTTAATCCTCATTAGGCGTAAACGAAAATCGGACAGAGTAACCTCTGTAAATCGGACAACTGGGAATTTTCCAATCTCACTCTCAAGAGTTCCTGATAGACAGTTTATACAGCATATACTTTCAGCAGTACTAGACATCCATATAAAATCATATACCCATCCATGGGCGCATACATAACTGGGCTTCGTGCCCCTACATCTAACAGCATGCAATCCAATACGTAAACATAATTGAATACTACATCATCATATCAACATGCCTGAATACACAAATGTACATGCATCAAACTGGAAGACATGTACAAAACATATACATGTCATATACAAAGTAAAGGATCAGACATCATGATCTACAAAATGCCGAAATACTGATTAACAGTACATATTCTCCAAAAATACATCTAAAATAAATAGTAGCCTCCAGCTACCCAGAACTCCATATCCTCATACTAGTACCTCAAGCCACAGGTAGTGTCCTTGTCCCATGAGAGCTCTTCAATTAACTGTGTTCCTAAAATCATATCCCCCAACAGGGTTAGAGACGAATCTCTAGTAAGCTCCAGGTTTATAGAGAACTCTCTATACCCCGGGCTCACTTCCTGCATGACAGTCAGATACATAATATACAAAACATCATATAAGAAAATATAATAGCTGGACATATCTCATATAACATATCATGTAATCCAATATCATAACTAAACCAAGCATGTACACAAATCTTATCAGAGATGTACGCAGTCATTCCTAAGGGATGACCCCAAGCGGAAACCAACGCACGTAACAAATATCTTTTACAAAACATTACAATAATCAAATCAGAGCAAAACAAATCATATCAGAGATGTACATAGTAATTTCCAATGAATAACCCCAAACAGAAATCAACGTACGTGTTCCCTGTAATGTCCCACATCGGTTGGAAAGGAGAACAAAGCATGCCATATATATGGGTGTGGAAACCTTTCCTAGTTGAGGCCTTTTGGGGGTAACCCCAGAACGTAAAACCGTGAGTCCCGGAAGGGGGGCAAAGCGGACAATATCTGCTATAGGGATTGAGGCTGTTACAAATGGTATCAGAGCCTGGTCCTGGACCGGTGTGTACAGCGGGGACGCTGTATTCCCAGTGGGGGAGGATGTAATGTCCCACATCGGTTGGAAAGGAGAACAAAGCATGCCATATATATGGGTGTGGAAACCTTTCCTAGTGGAGGCCTTTTGGGGGTAACCCCAGAACGTAAAACCGTGAGTCCCGGAAGGGGGGCAAAGCGGACAATATCTGCTATAGGGATTGAGGCTGTTACATTCCCAAGGGAGGACCCCAAGCGGAACCAGAACATATCGGAGGCGTACACCGTCAATCTCAGGAGGAACCCCAAGAAGACACCAATGTACATAAGATCAATGGCCAAAGATCATCATATAACAGAGATGTACACAATCAATCCCATGGGAAGACCCCATGCGAAAATCAGTGAACATGTTCCCAAGGGAGGACCCCAAGCGGAACTCAACATATAACAGATATATACACCGTCATTCCCAAGGGAGGACCCCAAGCGGACATCAGTGCATAAACAAATCACTATCCAGAAATCATTACAGAAATCATATCGAAACATATCAAAGTAAACACATCAAAACATATCAATTAAACACATCAAAACATATCATATCACATCATCATATCGCTCTATATGAATGCATCTATATCATGTATCTTATACATATCATACAACCTGACCACAGTCCGTACACTATGGCGGAACACAAAGTAGGAGCGAACCCCATAAACATAGAGCTTACCTTTTGGAGCTTTACAATTTGCTTACTTGAAGAACAAGCTACTTATCTTGCTCCACGAGAATCCAAACGTTCACAGTCCCTAGGCACACCTAGAGAAAGAATTCAACATGAAACTCAATAAAATGATATAATACCATGTAAATATACAAGACACACACTTTATTGTTCATTTTCTTTTTACTTAATCATATTAAGTCATGAGTGGGTGGTTCTTTGTTCGACAAAACTCCACATATTCCCTTAGTCTTAGGATAGTCCCAATTTAAGGCAGAATGCCCATTACAAAGGAGCTATAAGATTACTCTTTGTCTAGTGCCTACACCCAAGCTTAGCCACCTATATAAATTATTTTACGCATATAAGTGTTCTAACTTTGCGAAACAATATCTTCGAACATATACCTCCTTTGAAAATGGCTAAGAGGCACATAAAGGAAATCATGCTAACTTCGTGATTCAACGCTTTAGTCCATCAAATTCAAGCTTATCACACACCTCTAATCCAAGATTCATTAATTCATATATACAGTACTGTTCATCTCTACAGTATTATTCATGTATGTGTCACTATTCACGTATACGACACTATTCAAAAATATGGTATCTTTAATTTTTCCAAATGCATTTTCACCGTTAAAATTCTCATCTAAACAATTTTCTCAACATGAGCTAAACCTGAATCAAGGTCGAACATGCTCAATCAAACCAAACTTTCAAAATAAAAACTTAAATTCAATCTTCCTCAAAACTCAAAGAAAACCAAGATTTCTCAACATAAACTTACCTAGAACGAAGGGGAAGGCTTACTTCAAGCTCTTATGGCTTCAAGCTCCATCAAAATCCTCATTATCCATGAAATCCGAAATCTTAGAGGAGAAAGATCTCTCTCTACAGTGAAACCCACCTAGAAATACTGGTACCAATGGATTCTTCTCGAAATTTCTCACAAGTTTGACTTTGGAACGGAGTGATTTGGAGGTTTCTAGCTCTCTCTACGAATTTTGGAAGGTTTTTATTCAAAACCTCCATTTTTCTCATTTTTCTCTCTGTCCGTGGAACGAAAGCCACGAAAAAGAATAGGGAAATAGTGACTCTACTCACTTAAGTGAGTTTATTTTATAAGTGGGTATAAGCTTATCTATCTATGCACCTTCATTTATTATCAAACTTCACCCAATAGACTAGAATATTTTTCTAGTCACTTATCTGTATTTACTTTCACTTTTTGGATAACTTTAATTACCCGCATTTTTACTACTTAACTGTCATTTTCACTCATTTTTCACCAAATGTGACTTTATTTCTTTTAATTCTAATTATTCTTCAATATTAAATCCATAATTAAATGTGAGGGTCATTATACTCCCCAAAATTGTTACTTCCTTCAGAATATTTCCCTCCCCCAAATTGCACCCTAAGGGGCATTTGGTATATGAAAAAAATTAAAATTCTTAGGAAACTAACATTAAGTACCTTATTTACCCACGTTTGGTATAAGTGTAAATTTTTTCTAAACAATTACAATTCCGGGATTTAAAATACACAAAAAAATCCTAACCATAATACCATCGAACATGTATGGGTAGGGGTGTTCATCAACCGAATTGAACCAAATCGCGGTGACCGAACCGAAAAACCGATAACCGAATAAACCGAAAACCAAAAAATCGAAAACCGAAAAAAAACTGCAAATTTTAATTGGATTGGATCGGTTTTCGAATTGATTGATGAAAATCAATCCAATCCAAATCGATCCAATATATTAATTATCCTCTACCTACTTGGGCCTTTCCCCAATCATATCCCAAAAATTTCTAAACCTAAAATCCATTAACCCATCAACTAAACCCAAGAAGAAATCTAGTCACATCTCATCAACAAAGTTCTATTTGTGAAGAGCTTCAAATCTCATTACCAAATATATATATATATATATATATATATATATATATATATATATATTATTGTTTTCTGATATTTTTTTATTTCAAAATAAATTTTTGTTACAAAGTGAATATATACAAAAGATGTTATTTGCACAATAATTATGAAATAAATTTTAGGAATTTCAAAAAATCGAAAACCGACCCAATCCAAACCGAAAAAAATTGGATCGGATCGGATCGAATTTGAAAAAAATTCCAAACCGAATGGATGATTACATGATCAAGCGAAGGGACTGGATCAGATGATTTTTGCTTCCAAAACTGATCTAATCCAGACCGCGAACACCCGTATGTATGGGTATTTTAAAAATCTCACATGGTGGGAACATGTTAACTGATTTTCAGATAAAAATACCCTCTATAGTTAGCCTCAGCTTTACTTTATGTGAAACGAAATCGATTTGCATGACTAAAACTTGGCTTTGCTTATCCAGTGTTCACAAAATTGATTTGCTCTGAAACTTGGCTATGCTTTGTGTGGTTCACAAAATTGAGTTGCTCGTAGATGTTCGCCCTTGTGCTTAACACCGCATTCGAGTTGTCTCCACGGTGATTAGTTCTCTTCCTCGGCTCCCTCTCACTTGTAGAGCTGTCTCCATGATTTCTGAACCTCATCCTTTTCTTTACCGACTTTATTTTCTTTTTCTTTTTTTCTGAGAATTTTTGTAGTATGACATTCTTTGCTCTTTCTATATGAAAATAAAGATGGCTTGTTTCATTTGTATTTGGTCATTCAAGATTTGAGTCCAACATTTTGTTTTATGTTTTTTTCCCAGAAAGGGAGTTGCTACTCTTTATTTTCCTCAGTCATTCCTTTGCTCTTCCTTTCAGTGAAAACAGGAAGAGTATCAGACGGATTGCATCCATACTAACTCCATTATGCTTGTGAAGCTGAAATGGATCCAGAAATCCTGAACATGAAGATTGGGATCATAATAATCTCCCCCCAAAAACAATTCCTGATGTGTAGTATGACATTCTTTGCTCTTTCTATATGAAAATGAGGATGACTTGTTCCCATTTGTATTTGGTCATTCGAGATTTGAGTCTAAGATTTTGTTTTTTGTTTTTTTTTTTTCGGAAGGGGAGTTGCGTATAAAGCAGGTTAGTGCCTTATTCATTACTGCAACACAATTACGACTCATTTTCAGGTCAATGCCTTATTCACCCCTAACTTTTCTTTCAACTTTGCTCTTCACCACTGCTATAAACACAGAGCTTCTTTTACTGTCTTAACATATTAAAGAGGGTAATATTTTTGTCTCCGATAGTGATAGAATGTTTACCATCTGTAATAAAAATGGATATTTCGTTCAAAATCTCATTTATAATTAGGATGGATTCATCGTTCCATTCCTAACTTGCCAGGCGAAATTTTATTCATTCTTAATGTCATCGCTAATCTATTTAATGACAGGAAAATTTCCTTTAGTAACAAAATTCTACCATCCTAGAACATTAGATGATTAAGTTATCTAATCATTCTTAATTAGATGATTAAATTCTACCATTTAACGAAATTTCATTCATTCTTAATTCGACGTCGTTTTGATGAACATTAGATAAAGTTATCTAAAGTAACATCGGAAAAAACAAACCCTTAATTTTTTTAGTAATGATATTAATTAGAAAAATATAAAATTATTAATATAATCTACATCTACAAATTTTAGCTTTTAGGTAAGATAATTATTTAAAATATAATAATTAAAATTTACCGGCGAATAAAATACCATTGATATTAATGTATAATTGTTAATGAGGGTTCGTTTGCCTAACTACTATTAATGAATATTGTTAATGAGGGCTTGTTTGCCTAACTGTTGAACTTTGGTTTGGGTTACCGATAACTTTCTTCTATTAAATTTACATATTGTACCTTATTCAAATATGAATAATTATAAATTTGAGAATTTTGAAGTTGATTATAACGTGCTTAGGCATCATTCGACACGAGATGTTATTGTCATTCGAAGGTGGTTTTCAAAATTGCTCGTGTGATATATCCAAGTTCAAAAATTTTAGGCATTTAAACAAGGGAAAAGTTATACTTATTACCTAATTTTCTTACTACTTGTTACTACCAAATCTTAACCATTGATTTCCGTCAATGTAACGGTTATAATTTATTACAAATTAATAATTAATTAATAAATATTATCCCATAAATTACAACTGTTAGATTGACGGAATTCAACGGTTAAGATTTGGTAGTAACAAATATTAAGAAAATTAGGTAGTAAGTATAACCTCTCCCTTTAAATAATATAAGTATTTTTCAAAAAAATTATTTATTAATAAATCATATATATAGTAATAGTACAATAAAATACATGTTTGGTTTGATTGATTTTCAAGGAAAAATATTTTTTTTTAAAAAAAAATATCTTAATAAAATTTTAATTTTGTAATGATTTAAATATAAAATAAACTAATCTAAAAACACACTAATTGATTTTGTACAAGATTGGTCTGTGTGAACTGCACAAACATCAACATCAATCCACCTCACAATTGCGGGGTCTAACAAGTATACACGAACAAAGAAAAATATTTGCAAACGTTAATTAAACAATTGTAATGTTAATTAAAAATCATTTTTAAAATCAAGTTCGCTTGCAGGATTATAAATTGATTAAGATGATAAAATATGAGGAGCTCAAATTAAAGGCCAGCCAATATGGAGAATAGGTGAATTTTCAGTATAAAAAACGTCTAAAAAAAATTGTGACAAGATCATTTGACCCTGAGTTTGACACCAAATCTTAATCATTAATTTCTTTCAATCTAACGGTTATAATTTATTAGAAATTAATAAATGTGACCTAATAAATTATAACCATTGAATTCAATTAATCGTTATCAAACTTTTTAATTTAACATCGGTGTCAACACGACCATACCAAAAAACAATTTGAGTGTTGGGTCTTTATTAGAAATCGAACGCCCCCATTTATAGGTAGATGGGAGGGGACCAAGCGGAATGGATATTCTGATCTGTAGTCCAAAATAGCACTTGAAGGTGGAAGAGGCCACATGCATGCAGAAAGCACAGCTCAATGCACTAAATAAAAGAAAACCTCCCTTGTTGGGTTTAATTACAAAGCTCTTAGCCAACGTTTCATTTTCTCCTCCTTCCACTTTATTTTCAAATTAACCTAACCTTGCAACCAATTAATAAAGCTAATTAAACACACACACACACACACCCCCCCCCCCCCCCAAATTTTAGTTTTGAATATGTTTTGTTTTAATGTTTTTGTACCGTTGGAATCTATAAGTCCACTATGTTCCCTTATAGGGTGTATGATCACTGTATGGGCGATATCTATGACTTTGGTAAAGACCAGGCCACAAGATATTATCCCAAGTATAAGCAGATAATCAGTACAAGTATAAAGTTGTAAGAGAATTCAAGTAATAGGCTAAATAACGATACATAATATGCTCTCAGTTGTGCCCCTTGGGGGCTATTTATAGTGATCATGGTGTGGATAGATCATAGAGGATAGTCAACTCTCCTTGGGATACACTCCTGTGATAGTAGTGTTGGGCGGTTTAGGCACTGACGTTGTGGCAGCGCTGCGCCCCCTGCCACTAGCGATGCCAGCGTTGGGCAAAGGGAGAGTTTCCCTTTGTGATACCTGTGGCGATTGCCTTTGGTGATTAATGTCCCAAGGTAAGACATTTTGGTGTATCTCTTGGGTGTGCTGCTCCCTCGGTGGATGCGAGGGTCCACGTCAGCCCTTAGGGCTAACGTGGATCTGGTAAGGGGTTTGGGTCTGAGAAGTTGGGCTGCCGGAGCAGCTGGCCTGTTAGGGCGGTTTGGGCCTACTGGGCGATTGGCGGTTTGGACCTACTGGGTGATTGGGCCATCCAGAACAGTTTTCAAACAAATAACGAGGTCTATCTAAATAATGTTGTTAAAATCTCGATTTATCACTACGATTTTATATTTTTACGATTTTTTTTCATCAAACCGATTTTATGTATATTTCAAATGCTTTTACGTTTTTTTCGATTTTTTTACATTACGATTTTACGTTTTACGATTTTTTAATTTCCTTCCGATTTTACGTAAAATCTCGATTTTAACAACATTGTATGTAAGTTATTTTAAATGGTTGGTACACTAATTATTATTACTACTACATGTGCTCGAATTTTCCAAAAAGACGCCATACATGATGGCATCATTCCCGGAACATGCTTGTCTTGGAATCGAATTTTCGTAATTAACATCACGTACCCTTTAAAAATAATAATGTTGTATGTATCAAAATAAATAAATAATAATAATGTTGTTACATGTAAATTTTGACTCACATACCTCACATAAAGTAAAAGACACTATTGATATTTACTAAAAAAAAGTTACACTGTTATTGATGATGATGGAAAAAGGGGAGAAAAAAAAAATGGAACGTGATAATGAGAATGATGAGTTATATAAAAATAAATAAATTTATATGCAAGTAACATTCATTATTGAAGACATCAGATTCTATTGAGCATAGAAGATGTCATTAGTTTTTATTTTTTTTTTATTTTTAAAAAGAAGAACTGGATAGAACTTGTCATGAATTGCAATGCTGGTTTCAACTTGTCATGAATTGTATTACTGGTGTCTCCAATAAAGTTATTCTGGATGATGGTTGCATTGATCCCATTGTTCCCTCTTGTGGGCTTAGGCAATGGAATGAATCCCCTCTCCTTCTATATTTTCATCTTTGCCTTGAAGCATTTTTATTTTTTATTTTTTTTAGTACAAAGAATTTTTATTTTTTAATAGTGATAAATTCCAAAGGTTAATTTGCGCGACATGATCAAGAGTAGTGTTCCGGGCTGGTATACCCGGATGGGTTTGCTCGGATTATGGATTAATAACTGCACGTAGTGGCCGCACGATGTGGGCCTTCTATGATGACACTAATTGTTATTAATGCCCACAATCACATGGTAACTATTGACTATATATAGAGAAGAATAGGTTCAGAGCCAAGGCAGACTGATTACAAACAAAACCCATATTGATGTTCATCCAGAACAAGTAGCAAACACCGTACCTACTTATTATACCTATTTTGTGCTGATGACAGAATCCTGATTGCTAAATCTAGAATGTATTTTGCTAAAAAAAGGTTATATCTCATGAATTCAGGAATGACCAGAATCAGATTCTTGGTATTAACCATAGGGGCAGTAATGGGAAATGCTTGGGGTGTGTGATTTAAAGACTAAATATACCTTAAGAATTTTGATAGTGTTGTGGACAAAGTGCACTAGAGGGTCAAAGATTTGAGGGAATATTTTTGTACTCAACATTTATTTATTCTATCCTTTCTGTCATCCCTTCTTACCACATATCTGTGTCTCTTCTTCCAATGAGAATAAGTTACTTCCATGATGGGGTGAATGGAAACTTCCTCCGGAAGGGAGCAAATGATTCCCATAAACTTTCCCTTGTAAGGTAAGGTGGGATAAGGTTACTAAAAGCAAATCTTGGGGAGGACTTGAAATTAGGCAAAAAAAATTTAAATAATGCATTTAAATTAAATAATTACGCATCTAATGCTATTTTTAAAATAATTACGGATCTATTGCACAATGTGACGCCCCTTTTGGGCGTCACATGTGACGCCTCAATTGAGGCGTCTCACCCTAAGGGGAAGACGCCCAAATGGGGCGTCTTTCATGAGGTGGTGACACGTGTCACCTTTTTTTCAAAAAATATATTAATTTAATCATAAAACTTCCGAAGGCCATAACTTTTAACTCGAGTATCCAAATTAGGTAATTCTTTTTTTGATTCCACATAATTTTTTGAGATCTACGCAATGACATCTCATTTGATATATTTTATTTCTCACAAACATAATTTAAATTTAAATCACGTAATCATTCTTCCTTAGAGATTTAGAATATTTATTTAATATTTCCTTTATTAACATAGATTTTTCAAATTGATTTTTGAGTTTAAATCACAAATCAAATCTTTATTTTTTTTCCCTTATTAATAATAATTGTTACTTTTAATTTAAATCACAATCCAAAATTTTTTGATAATAAAAAAAATTATTTTTTTAATTTAAATCACAAATCAAATCTTGATTTATTTTTTGTATTAAATCACAAACGCTGAACTCAGAGGCTTCTGAGTTTAAAAATGTGACACGTGTCAAAACCTGACACATTACCAACAGGTCTAAATTGGGTTTCAATCAATAGGCAATCATGCTTAATTTAAGTAATTTTATTTTTGAAAAACATTCATAAGCCATCATTAATTTCAGACCACGAATAATAACCCAAAAGCTTATATTAAATCACAAATCAAAATTTTATTTATTTTTTTATATTAAATCACAAATCCAGAACTCATAGGCTTCTGAGTTTAACCGCTCTTATAATACCATTCTTGTAAATTAAAATTGTGTTTGTGAGAAGTAAAATATATCAAATGAGATGTCATTGCGTAGATCTCAAAAAGTTATGTGGAATCAAAAAAAGAATTAACTGATTTGGATACTCGAGTTAAAAGTTATGGCCTTCGGAAGTTTTATGATTAAATTAATATATATTTTGAAAAAAAGGTGACACGTGTCACCACCTCATCAGACGCCCCATTCGGCGTCTTCCCCTTAGGGTGAGACGCCTCAATTGAGGCGTCACATGTGACGCCCAAATGGGACGTCACATTGTGTGGTAGATCTGTAATTATTTAATAAACAACATTAAACACGTAATTATTTGATTTAAATGCATTATTTTAATTTTTTTGCCCTTGAAATTATGGAGTCTCCTTTCTCACTTGCCATTTGCCAAGTTTGGATAGAATGTCCTTAACCAAGAGAAGGGCCTTTAAGTAGAAGCTTTCTCTAGGAGGTATCTCTATCCGCTGAAGAGAATATTAGTTTGGGCATCGGGATTGCTCCCATAACTTGAAGGCTATTATGGTAGAGGAGGGATATTTTTATTATCAAAATTTTCTACTACCAACTTATTACTCATCTAATCACCATTGGATCAACATTTTCTCTTTTTTCAAAAACTTTTTAGTATTCTCTCTCTTTGATTCAATGATGATTAGATAGATAATAAATTAGTAGTAGAAAATTTTGATAGTAAGAATATTTTCTCTCATTATTGTATTAGGGGCAATTCCAAAATCATTCAAATTGGGTTGCTTGTTATGAAGATTCTACTTTCTTATCGTTTGACATTTGGGCCTGTTAAGCCACGTCTTTAAGAACACTTATTCATGGCCCATTTATCTTATGGGTATAGTAGGAAATAGGTATAGTGCTATCAATTTTTTTTTTTTTTTTGGTGAAAGTGCTTTCAAAATTTGTCATTGAATATAAAAAGAAGATAAATATAAAATTTACATAAAAAAATACATGCAGGTGATGATATAAAAAAATACATGCAGATGATGATATAAAAAAAACTTCATCCGAGACTGTAATCCATTGGTCTGCC
>JAVKPL010009398.1:0-37126 GCA_032173675.1 Gastrolobium villosum
AGAACTCAATTCATTGACAATAAATTCCAAGAACTCATGACCGACTTCAAAATTAAACACCGTTTCGCCTCAGTGGAACATCCCCAGACCAACGGACAAGCCGAGTCTGCCAACAAGGTAATAATCAACGGACTCAAGAAAAGGCTTGACGAGGCCAAAGGAAACTGGGTACAGCAATTACACCTAGTCTTATGGGGATACAGAACAAGTGTTCAATCCGCAACAGAAGAAACCCCCTTCAGGCTAACATACGGTTGCGAAGCAATGATTCCGGTTGAGATCGGAGAACCGTCCTGGAGAAGGGCCCAAAGACTGCAAGGCACTGAGGGACAAAATGATGAAGCATTGTTGATTGAGCTCGACCTGTTGGATGAGTGCAGGGAGAACGCCAGATACAAAAATATGATGGCCAAGCGCCTAGTTACGGCTAGGTTTATTAAGAAAGTAAGACCTCGGTCATTTCAGAGTGGCGACCTAGTTCTGAGAAGAGCCGACATCGGTAACAAGAATGCCAAAGATGGAAAGCTCGCAGCAAACTGGGAAGGCCCTTATAGGGTCAAGGATAATCTCGGAAAGAGAGCCTACACTCTGGAAACTTTATCAAAGAAGCCAGTAAAAAGAACTTGGAATGCTGACAAGCTGAAAACCTATTACAGTTAGGTTTAAAGACATGGTCAAGTACTAGACTCTAGTCCACATAAATAAGGCGAGCCATGGAGCTCGGATAGTACTTGATTTGATTTTAAAGCAAATAAGCGGGCTTTAAAGCTCGGATTTGTAAACATTCTTATTATGAATAAATGAGCAGTTGTTATTAAAATGCCTCCATTTATGATTCCGACATGTATGTCACGATCGTTAAAGAAATGAACCTTTGAAAAGAAATTAACATTTTTTAGATCGGTCATCAGTGACTCGCAAGCCATGAAGGTAAATAAAGATGAAACCAATATGGTAAAATTTGACGAGCTCGGATTAACCAAAAAGTTTGTTTATAACAATAAAAGCCGAGCCGAACACGGCAATGATTACAAAATATTACGGAAATTGAAATTAAGGGGTCCCAGCCTCGGCCTCTTCCTCGGAACCAGGAGAACCCGGAACAATGACGTCGTCCTTCACTTCGTAAGACACGTCCATTCCCGCTTCGATAAGCCCTGGGTTAAGAACTCGGGCCTGAGCAATGGCGTTGTCAAAAGCTTGGACGGCCGCATTAACTACCACGTTCCTGGCTTCCTCAAAATCGGCAGTCTTTTGATCGAGCTGAGTCTGAAGCGCCTGAAGTTGGACGTCTTTGTCTCCTAAAGACTTGATAAAGGCTTCTTTCTCGGCGCTCAGCTCACCGACCTTAGAGTTGGCCAGACGCAGATTCTCCCTCACCATGTCCGCCTCCTTCTGCAGCTCCCCAAATTTAACCTCCAGGGTGGACTTAGATTGCTCCAACTCCACGACCTTAGCAGTAAGGGATGACTTGGCCGCATTCGCCTGGTCCAGATTCTGGAGGAGGTCCTGAAATATTTGGATCAATGAGGTCGTCTTTAAGGCGTCCTCCTCCATCCGCTTCAGCATGGCCCTTACAGAAGAAGTCAGGCCAGAATCCAGAAAGAGACTAGGAGGAGGTTTCAAAGCTGCCCTGAGGCGGTCAGAAACACCTGACCTCCACAGCTCCCCTGGCTCCAAACTGAGGAGGGTCCCCTGGGAAGCAGGAATTGCAGCTGGACTTGGTGATGGGGGGGAAATCTCAATAGGAACCACCTCGTCAGCAGGTGGGTCCTCCCCCAAGATGATGTCTACCCGCCGTCGCTTCGACGCTTCTGGTTCAAGAGGGGCAGCCTCTCGCGACTTGCCCTTGCCAGTTCGCTTGGGTAGATACTTCTTATACTCAGCTGATGTCATGCCAACTGAAAATCAGAAAGAGCATTGTCAAAGAGTACCAAAAAGAGAATTGTCAAAAATAAACAAAAAACTCGACATACATACCAAACTCATAAATAGCATCGTCTCCAAACTTATTTACTATCCGACTTAAGTCGATGACGCCGTAATCGTCAGTATACTCGATTAAAATTCGCACCGCGAACTTCTCAGCTCTGGAAAGCGCGGACAGGGGAGTGGCATAGTGTTTTGGACGACGTCGATAGTGTTTTCGCGTCCAGTACAACTCGAAGTGGCATAATAGGTTCCCATCATCCAGCAGCTCCTTGCCAAACCAGGGGAGGGAATCAGGACGAGAAGCCACTTTAAAATAGGCATTCTTGAAGCCTTTAAAGGACTGAGAGTAAGGGATGAAAAGTCCCCTACCAGGGGTACCTCGGTAGGTAACCCACCCCTTCCTCTCTTTTAACTCGGCACCACTCCAAGCCGTATAGACATCAAAAAAGAAATAAAAGAGGGGGACTGTACAAGGAAGGAAGAGGTAAGAGCACAATTGCTCAAAACCACGGATAAAAGCCCATGAGTTTGGGTGAAGTTGGGAAGGCGCTACTCGAATCCGACGCAGCACGGCCATTTGGAAGTCTGTGAACGGAAGCCGAATTCCGACCTTAGTGACCAGATCCCGGTAGAAAAAGAAGAAGCAGGGCTCATCTGATATGGGGCCTGCGCATACCGGAAAATCACCCGGTGGAAGAAGGTCGACCCCCTCAGGATTCCCAAGAGGAAGTTGGGAGACGTCGGCTGGAGTCATTACTGACCGCATATGAAGGATTTCTAGAAGAACCCATTCATCGACATCAGAACTGTCCATTGTCAGGTCCCTAGAACACGAAGGAGTCGGATCAGAAATATAATCAACCTGACTTGACCCAGAATCATCTAAATCAGATGGTAACGGGCCTGGACTCCAAGAAAAAGGGATAGAGTCATCAGAACTACTAAGGAGATCGACGAAGGGCACCTGACTGGATGCCGAGTCATCAAAATTGGAAGGGATTTCCGATTTGGGAAAACCCAGCTCGGATGAAGAAATGCTGGAAGAACTATTACTCAATTGGAAAGGTGGGATCCGATCTAAAACAGACCCCGAACCTTGTCCAAACGGTGGAGGAGGAAGAATAAAAGACAAGGGAACTGGCTCAGAAAAGGAACTTGATCCAGAAATTGAAGCTTGAGGAATCGAGGAGGACGCACCTCTAGTAAAAGACGGTTGGGGGTGTTCACCCCTGCGTCCCCTCCGACCTCTACCTCTCCTACCACGAGCACCTCTGGAGGTCTGACGACCTCCTCGGTGACTTCGGAGAAGCTGCTGGAGCCTCTCCTCTTCGGTATACTTCCTACCGTAAAACCAGTACTGAACGGACCGTGGCAACCTACCTATCATCTCCTCAGACACCTCTCTCCTATCATTTCGGCCACTAGAACTACCAGGAGTGTCCATTACCCACTTAAGAAATGGGTAAGACAGGAAACACTCCTTACCAACTAGAAAACGAACAAAAAATAGAAATCTACAAGGGAAAGAGAAAATTACCTGGTGGAAAACTGAGTAGAAGAAATGCGAATGAAGAACACTGGGACAACAGGAGGAAGACGCAGAAAACCCTAGGAGACGCGTGAGAGCAGGAAGTAGGAAAGGAGGGATAGTGATGAACTGATACGAATATATAGGGCTGAAGGGGGTGGAAGACCAAAGGGTGGTCTCCCAAACGTCTGCGGCATCAGGGGCAAAAGGGGATTTTCGCCGCCCTGCACACCCTGCACGCCCTGCACACCCTGCGTTTCCTACCTGCATTTAATGATCACAATCATGGCCTATCCTAGGCTCAGAGTACTGTTCCCTGCCCAATGCGCAGGACTGCCAGTAAAGGGAGTGCACGTGTCCTGTTATAACCGTCGCTGCAGGAGTAAGACGAAAGGACAGAAAGTGGTAATAAAACGAAAGGTCAGAAAGCTGAAAGGTCATGTCAAGGGTTCCGACATTCAAAATCCGCTGACCTCACAAATCTGATCGAAAATCATAACAAGATTCGAATGGAGTTACGACCTCCGACATAGTTAACACATGGGGAATAAATGGCAAGGTGAAGAATGGCCAATTAATCCAGAGAATCTCGACATTCCGACTTACGGAATCCCAAGCTGGGGGGCAACTGTTACGGATGAAGCTCCGCTCAACCGCCATCCGAGAATATCTCGTCAAGAGATACTGCCAAATCTCAACCGACTGAAACAAACCAGTTGAGGCCGACCAAGTCGGACGGAATCTCAACAGTAGGAGCTCAGCAACCGAGCCAGGTACCTCTATAAATAAGAGCTCAGACATCCCAGGTACACACCTCTGAATCGCCTAGCTTATTCCACTCATTGTGCACACACACCACCCCCTGGTTGTAAAGCCTATTGCTGGTGCGCAGTGATTGGGACCTCGGCATATAGCCTAGTACGTTGGGCATATACATCATCTCTGAGCGCATACCATCCAGTATAGCAATACGGTCTACCTCGGACCTAACACTCTCCATGCGAGTAAATAATTCAAAGGAATCCCAAAACATGAATTCTAAAACATGAACTATACTCGGGTATTTCCCTCTATCCCAAAACATGAATTCTAAAACATGAATTATACTCGGGTATTTCCCTCTACCCGGTATCCCCTTTATATTCAGGTAAATAGGGGTAGATGGGTGATATGTTTTGGTATGCCGGGAAAGTGATAATTATTTATTAATGAAAGGGCACAATGAACAAAAAGCCAAAAAATATATTAAAAAATAAAGCCACAATAGAAAAAAGATTTTTATTTTATTTTATGACTCTGATTATTTTTTGGAATGAGTCAGGTTTTTTCATCATATTTCCATAACAACATGAGCGGGGAAAAGGAACCGGCACATGTATACAACTAATCCCGAGTTAAATAGTTGGTAATCATCCAAATCTGACTCAATTTTTCTCTCCATAAATCAGATAATTGGTGCTCAAATTGAAATTTACTTCACACACATATTTAAGGGAAAATATTTGTGATTTTGTGACTGAAATTTTTTTTCCGTCACACTCACATAAATGTAAGTGACTCCACAAACATTTTCTCTCTTTCTTTTTATAATGAGACTCATTCACTTTTACGTGAGTGATGAAAAAAATTTTGTAGTAAAAATAAAAACATTAAAACCTATATTTAAAAGGTTTAATGTTTTGTTTACTGAAGAAAAAAAAGTTTAATATTTTTCATATTATGAGAATAATTTTATCTCCTATGAAATATAAAGATCAAGCCCATATTTAAAACTCAAAAGCGTTGCAACTATTTCTGTCGACTTAATCGTATTACTGTTATTGATGGTAAGTGACTAAGTGGGAGCTGCAACATGATTAGAAAAATGTTTACCTAACAAACATGATTAGAAAGTTGGGGGGAAGATGTTTATAAAAAGCGCTGAATAATAATACATCCATCAACTTTGTTTCTCAGGATTCAATCAGATAGATTTGATGGGCGGGTTTGATTCTTAAACATGTAGTAATCTGGAATCTCCTTCCCTTCAAAATCTGCGTGTACCCGTGGTGTCCCACACATTAGTTTAAGGGATATATTGCGTAAGAAGAAATTTTTTTTGATTGTGGTGTTTCTTGAATTTTTTATTTTTTATTTTTGGCTTTCTCTGTCCTGATTGGAGGTGACAAAGTGGGCGGTCCGCCAAAAAATGAGTCAGCCCGCCCCGCCAAAAAATGAGCCAGCCCGCCCCGCCTCGTTTTTGAAAGTGGGCTGAAAAACTCAGTCCGTCCCGTCCCATTTGGCGGGTTGGCCCGCCAGTCCGAATCTATTTTACACTGACCCATCTCGGCCCGCCTATGCCCGCCATCAACCTGCCAAAAAACGAGCTTGCCCCGCCCCACTTTTGAGATGGGTTGAAAAACTCAGTCCGCCCCACCCCGTTTGGTGGGTTGGATGGATTGGCCCGCCGAGTCAAACCCGTTTTGCCGGCTCTGGTCCTGATGTTCCATAATTACTAAATCTGTGGAAAGAGAGAGAACTTCTCCCATAAATGGAGAAGTTACAAGCCCTTAGTTTAATAAATATAATATTGGGTAATAGTTTTCTTATGTTGTAGAAGATAGATATTATCTCCTACACACCTCATCGGTGCATGTAGGGTCCATTTTTAAGGAAAGAGAGAGAAAAAGTAAAGTGGGGCTCATCTTGAATTTGTATGTGTAGAAGATAGATTATATTTTATGCAACATGAGAGTAATAAATCTCATAGTATTAGCAAAGATACTTTTTCATTGCCTTTTCTTTTAAACCCTGATAATATAATAGGAGATATTTTTAATTAATTTGGATTCGATTTTTTTATTTTCATTAATTGAAATTCATTAAAATAAAAGCTTACTGCTTCATGTATAATTCTAGTAACAAATTATAGGTCTGTGAAAAATAAATAAATATTAATAGTTTTCGAATTTCGTAATGTTACAACATATACAACTAATTTAAGATACTTAAGTTTAAAAATTAAAATTTACAGTAACATGCATGATACATATAAGAGAAATTTAAAGTTAAACTCTTCAAATTTATTTAAGAGATCGCAGACCTAAAATATCAAGATAACATTATGAAAAAAATTACAAAAATAAAAAATGATTATGAAAAAGGTTGTCACCAAATAATATTAGACAGAATTCCCATCAAATGAAATATTTTCTTTTAAAAATAAGAAGAAGAAACCAAGTCATCGCAGATAAAAATTACATCGACATCGGGATTATAATTGAAATTAATTGAACATTAAGGATAATCATTTATGACCGTGAGAATGAAGAAAAAGCCTATGGCAAGTTTTTACCGTTGTATTTAATTTATCATTCTTATACTAGCTAGTGTTGCTGACATTACACTAATAAGTATAACAATGAGTAATGAGTAATAATGGTTTTATTATTTTTATATTTACCTTTAAATTATAATGCGTAATTAGATTTTATCTCCTTATGACTTTGTTCGGCTTGAACCAAATTAATTGAATAATTGATGAACAGTTGATATAATAAAAAATAATAACGGTTTGATTTTGGAGTGTTTGTAAACTGGATTGAATTAGATCGATTTCAAGAAAACAAAATTAACTAATTCAGTTTAAGTGGTTTTCTCATATTATCACCCAACCAAAATGTAAAACCGATCTAAATCTAATTCAAATTAAATCAATTTAGATGGTATTAATTTTTAATTTTTGTCATGATTTTATGAAATGCACAAATTTATCAGAATTAATCAAATATACATAAACTAATAAGAATTTAATCAAAATTTCAAATCAATTTCTCAAAATATAAATCTAAATTCTAAAAAAATATTAAAATAATTGTAAATCCTAAAATATATACCAAACTCTAATGTTCAAATTATTAACCAAAGAGAATTAGGTTTGACTTGATATATAGCTAAAAAACTTTCTTTATATATATAATATGTCTTGTTGAATTTAAATTAATTAATTTTCAACTAAAACAGAAAATTCAATCCAATTTAATATATATTTTTTAATTTTTAAAAGTCTTAATTAGTTTAAAAAAAATAAAATAGCACACCATAATGCAGAATCCTTTATAATAATAAAATGATAAAAGGTATGAGGCATATCTTTATCTATTACTAACACTGCAAGTAATATGCGTATGCGTGTTATTCTGTGTGCGTGCTTGTGTTTTTTTAAGGAGAAGACCACAGAAAAAGACAGTTGAGAATGACAGTTTTCTCAGATAACAGATACGAAGTTTTTGCCTTCTCAACATATCACTTTTCAATATAGGAAAAATATCTATCATTTTAAAAGATATAATTTTATATCATTTTAGATTTTAGCTGTTAATTTCCGTCCATCAATGATTATAATTTATTGGGTCAAATTTAATGGACCAAATTTATTATTAATTAATTAATAACTTTGATCCAATAAATTATAATTGTTAATGTACAGAAATCAACAATTATGTTATTCCCTTCCAATATATGGGGTTTCACTACAAGAAAGCTGACGTATAGAGGCGGAATTTCTGAGGCGGTTTATAATAAACCGCCTTCAATGAATTAGTCCAGGCGGTGTTGGCCACTCTTTTTTGAAAGGTCGGATTATTAAGTTAAACACAGGCGGTGTATTGTAACCGCCAAAGAATAAATATAAACCCTTTTTTTCACCCACATAACTTTTCACCATTTCAGTTTCCCACTTACCCTTTCATACTTTCAGTCCCCGCTACACACGCTGTCAGTCTTCTTTTTCTCTTCCGCACTTAAAACGATTTTTTCACTCTTTTCCTTCTGTTCCAACGTTCGTCGTACACTCTTCCATGTAAAGGTTGGGTTTTTATCAACATTTCACCATTTGGTTTTTATTTATTTATTTATTTTTTCTGCAGATCACAACGGTGAAGAATGCGTGCAAGGTGGCTCCTTTTCTGAAACTTGGTGGGTCATCAACTCATAGAGAGTCATCATTTTCTGATTTCCGACTTCTAGAACCCCCAAGGTGCCTCCTTTCTTCACTTTTGGGTGTTCTTTTACTTTTGATTCTGATGTTTGTATCCAACACAATGCATTGCAGTTTTTTGAACCAGTATTTGGCTTTCGTGATTTTCTTTTTGAACCGATGTTCTTTTTTTTTTTTGCTGATGGATGAGTTGATTTGATTATTCTTGCTACTGTGACACCTTTTACTTCTTCATTGTCTGAGACCCAGTCATCTCTATTTAAGCAAACTTTATCTTTGTAAGACACAAACTTCCTTCCTTTTCCCGGAGCTGTAGGTGTAACTTTTCTTGTAGCAAGCTCGAAGGTAACCTCCCCTCCAGAATTTGCATGGTGACAAAGGACTTGCAAGTTATCATTTTCTGTTTTTGTCTCTTTGAATATTTGCTTATGCTTCATTATTACTGATTATTGTTTATTGTTGTTGGCATTTTGAACTCTTTAAATGTGTAACGGAAATGGCAATGTGTTTATTTGTTTACATGTTTTATGGTTGTAGAGAAAGATAGAGTTAGAGGAGGCTCTTGCGGAAACTAAGTCATTGAGGAACTCAGAGCGCCTTAAAGAAAAGGGAGTTGAAGAGGTGACCTTATCTTTTTTTTATAATTAATTTTTATTTTATTATATTTTATATTTATTTTTCTGCTGTAATTTTTTGAGAAGAATAAAAGGCTGTTAGATTATTTTTCATACTCTAATTTTGATCTATCCATTACAAAGGACAAATCAAATGCATTGTTTTCTTTTTTGTATAAAATGTTTTTGAGGGAAATGTTGTCATAAAATAGTTTTGATTTAGTTTAAATACAATGATAGTATTGACGTTTAAATATATAACCTCATACAGATTACTCAAATCCCTTATCATTAGATCAATCCACTGGACCGGCCATTACAGTCCAAATAAGAGGTTACATTCCTATATTCCTAAATGAGATTTTAACTCAAGCCTAAGAGAAACGACTAAAAGGTGACTACATCCTTTATCTTCGGGTATAATTTTAGAGAGGCAAATGCAGGGGATAATCTGTTAGAATATCTCATTTCTTTCTTTGAGGCTTATAGAAACAGAGTTGCATGCTACACTAAAGTATGTGACTTGTGATTTTTTTACTTGTTAATTTGTGCGGGCAAAGATGTAGAAAAATTGTAGACTATAATGTCAAAGTAAAGTCTTTCTTAAAATTCAGGTGCGTTAAAATGAATTCAAGTAGGTAACTAAATGTTTGTTGATTGGATCTTACAATTTGATGTGAGTTGTTATTACAGTTGGTGTGAATTGTTATTACAGTTGTTAGAATCTCACACCAAGCCTTAGGAATATGGTAACATCCCTTATACTTTAATTTATAAAATGATAATAATATAATTTAAGCTCTTTTAAATTACTATTTTAATATTTTGTTTATTGAATAATTGCAGGTTTGTGGCTTAGGTTATTGCTGTGTGTAAGATGGATTTTTTCCTCTATGCAAGAACGTCAAAGTCATGGATCATCATCTCCTCCAATTTAATTTTTTATTTAATTATGTTAAATAAATGAAAGAATATTGTAAATTTTTACATTTAGATAATAAAAGAGAGTTTCATGATTTTTTTAATTATTTTCATGTTTTAATAATTTATGTATCATTAAAATATCATTCTTAAAATAATTCTTAAGCTTATTTTTATTAATTCTAAAAATTTAATTTAGATCAATCAAAAACTATAAATGCAACACAAAATTAAGAATAAATTTAAAAAATTAAATTCAAAAACTGCACATAAAATATTAGTTGCAGGCGGTCTGGAACCGCCAAGTAGGCTCAGATTAGAAGAATTATGCACATTGTTTCAAGGCGGTTTAACCGCATCCTACACCGCTACTACATATGTTCGGCGGCTATTCCAGCGGGTTACTTAAACCGTCGTGTAATGACCTGGCGACACTGGTAACTGCGACCGATTCTGAACCGTCACTTGGTGCATTTGGTGACAGTTATAACCGCCTTAAAACAACAAATAAACCGCCTGAGAATACCCTTTTTTTTGTAGTGTTTCTTTGGAAGGAGTATAGGAGATTTCAATTTATTAATTCAGAATCAAGACTTCAACAAAGTGTCAAATTAATAGATTACGTAAAGTAATCCAATAGCATTACAAGTGTTGTTCACTTCTTCATAAATAGGAATTGATATAACGCAAGAGGGCTAAGTGGGGAAAAAGTACTGAGTGTTCTCTTTCAACTATACTTAAATCTAAATGTTAATCTAGTGCGTAGAACAATTAATTCTTTTAAAAGCGCTAAATCAATATGGAGGTGGCTTTTTAAAATACAATCGGAAAGAAATTCAGTCCAGATTAATGCAAAATCTAACTCGAATCTACCTTTATCTTAAAAAGAAAAAATTGCATTTCTATAGCACTTTTCAAATGAATGATATCAAATCAAATTTTATTAGGGAAGTGCATCAAGTCTAAACTGTCTTATTAATTTTGATTTAATATTCTAAACAGTCTAATTTTCTGGACATAGTCTCAATTTAAGTTAAAACTTAATTATTGATTGGGTCCGGATTAAATTGACATCAAATTAAGAGAAAATATAAAAAATTAGGTAATATATATAGGATAGATAAGATAAACAAATTTTTTTAAAAAAAATTAGGAAAATATGATGTTTTATAATACATATTTAAACCATATTATATTAATATAAAAATATTATCATATTATGTATAAATATTAATTTAAGTTAACAAAAATAATTATAATTTATTGCTTGATTTTTGAAAGACTATAATATAAGTTTTGAAATATTTTTGCATTGGGTCAAACTAGATTAACCTAAACCAGCTTAATTAGTAATTAAGTTGAGTTAAATTAAGTATTAAACATTCAAATTTAAAAAACTATTAATTAAGAATGTGTAATCCGTATTAGTTATACATTATTTTGGTTAACAAAACCTTCGCTGACCTATTCAGTCGAGGCTTTAAATGTTTATTTATAATGAAAATTAATTTTTAAATTTTTTATAGCAAATAGTGTAAGAGGTCATAATTCTGATTGCAAACGGTAAAAAACACATTTGACAAGGCTTTTTGCTGTTTGTGATATCTTAATTAGCAAAAAAGAAAATATTCATGGCGTGGCAAATAACCTTATGATTGTCATTTTTTGCTGAATTATTTATTTTATGTTTAAATAATTTATATGTGATCAGAGTATTTTCAAAATATAAAAAGTGAAAAAATTGTACCCCAAAAAAATGAAACAAAAAAGTTTGAATTTGAAATTTCTAGAATAAATCATAAATGGAGACTTTAAAAAAATAATTATAATTGTTTTTTAGATGAATTTTTCGGGTTTGGAAATTACATACGACAATCATGAATTTCTGGTTACGAATTAAAGGTTAAACACTATAGTGTAGGGAATTTATAAAAAAAAAAAAACTATAAAAAGTTATGAAAATATAGAAAAATAAAAAACTAAGAGTGGTCAATGATAATTCGTTTCCTTGCTCTCGAGGAGCATACAGAGTTTAAGACCTCTTATAATGTCACCATGATAATTTTTGTTTATAGATGAAAATGGTAACTGCTTCTGTTATATTTTTTTTTATGGGTTTGTGATCCGTGTTGCAGGAAATAAATTTAGTCCTAATATATATATATATATATATATATATATATATATATATATATATATATAATCATATATTACATGTACTATATAGTTATAATATTAAAAATTATATTTTTTTTCTCTTTTCTTATAAGGTTGTCGGCTGACGTGGCAGCAAAGTTTAATATTATAAGTTATAACTATGTACTACTTGCAGTACATAGTTATAATATGCAATATGACCAATTTTTTTTTCCTACAACATAATTCTTATATTTCTTTATCTGTTAATCGATTATTTCGCTAATCCAATCAAGCCAAGCCAGACACAAACATAAGAGTGATAAAGATTTCCTACTAAATTTGCTAATGTTATAATTCGTTCCCCCAAATCATTTATGTATTTTATCTCAGGTACGAGTATTTTGCGTTTAGATGGTGTGTGCGCGAATAAGGAAAATGCGCAAAATAGCTGTACAACTCTGAGGTGATTAATGAGTTGTTTTTAATTATTTTCCTCTAGAAAAGTTAATTAAGAGTTTAAGAGTTACCTTCTCAAGCTGAAATCCCTTAAAACTCTCATTCATAACATCATTATTGCCATTATACCATGCTTACCACCGTTTTATAGGGACTTTGAGAGACCTTTTAATAAAGTCGTTATTGCTACTTTGTATCATTTTTTTTATCACCATTCAACCTCCTCCAGTCACCTTACCCTCGGGTTACGGCCTTGTAGGCTAGCCCCTCATTGGAACAGTGAGTGCACTGAGCTTCGCTACCGGAGGAAGGATGAGACTAATTCCCCAACCGAGAAGGAACACTTTCCTCCTCTGGCCCCCAAAGTTTTTCCAAGAATTTATTTGAGGCAGGGTTTGAACCCCTGACTCAAGCAAATCCTTGGGAGCGGAGCTCAGTTGCCAACTGAGTTACCCTCGTGGGTTTACTTTGTATCATTTTATACCTTGTTCTTCTATCATATTCTTATGAACAAGAATTTTTACTTGGACAACCAATTAATATCATTAGCATTTATCAACGGCAGTACCATCAACGATAAAGAAAGTATTCATACTATATCATGCTAAGTGGCCTCTCAACTACCAAGAGACCCCTTCCCTCTTATTGATTGTTCTTTTTATGCTAATCTCTTTATGTAATTAAAACTACTTTAATATTGTCTTCTATTGAGTTTCAATACCAACAACACCACCCACCCAAAAACTCTTTACAATTTAAGTATTATGATCACGCGTTACATGTTTTCATGTGCGGGGAATATTGTTGCTTACATAAAGTTGGCCTCAAATAATATAAAAGAAAACTAGTTTATTTGTCGTATCTTTCTTGGTCATTTTACCAAAGCTGTAAAAGCTTAGTTTGGCTAGACGAAGTTCCCTGATTGTTTCTATTTGGCATCTTCATTGGTCACGGGTGCGCGAATAATTAAAGCTGAGTACGTTCAGTAATGTGGTTGCATGCAATTGTACTTTACTGATATAAAACGCTTCAGAATTGAGAAACAGACACAGCTAGTGCCTAACACATGCACCATTAACTTTACATCGATCTGTACCTCACAGTAGACAAAGGCAACTAAAGGGTCCACCCTTTATAATGTTAATCAAGCAAGCAATTCACTCAAAAGTTTCAGACATTATTTAAAGATATATATTCCTTCTCATATTTCTAATGTATAGTTTATTAGGCATGCCCTACCTCTAATTGATCTTCATTCCAAATCAGGTTGTGCTGTTCCCATCATATGCTATGCTTTGCTAGCACATGCACCTGCCATGCACTATTCCTTTTTCAACTCCCACCTAGCGTTCATGAAACAGGACAGTTGCGCAAATTTGTAAACACTTGATTAGTTGATTACATTTGAGGTTCAACTTAAAATGTTAAGCTCATTTGAAGATTTCTGTGAAGTGTGCCAACTGATTAATTCCAAGCAATTCGAGGAAAAGACAAAGAAACTTTTTTGTTTAGTGGATAAAAACACGAGAAAAAGAATTCTCATGCTGTAGGAGTTTTGTCTCCTGCTAGTGAGACATCAAAATATGTATAATAATTTTTTTAATAGGTAATGAGACTCATTACATCTTGTATCTATAGTAGGAGAAAATTAAAAGACCCTAAAAATATATAAAGTTGAGCATAATCAATTTATTGTTCTTTGAAGTTTTAATTGATACTCTAAATAAAAATAAAGGACAAAAACATATGAAGAATGAGAAAAGTTGCACCACCAAGCACGTGAATATACAGTTGTATTAAAAAATTAATAGGAAATTTTTTATCGTCTTTGTAATCTCACTTCCTCTATTAGATTAGTCGATTCTTAAAGTAAGATAATAATAAGCAAGTTGCTTTCGCACATGTAGCTTTCAAAAATTAGGAGTTGAAGTTGACCTTAATTAGTCTAGATAGGATCTAGTTCAGCAGGGAGAATATGCTCGTTTTGATGTCCCGTTAATCCTCTTTAACCCCACACCTCATTATTCCATATTCATAATATTTTTAATACGCCCCCACTTGAATTTATTTATTTCTTAAATATCATGGCGACCCATGAATAGACAACTACCTAAACTTCTCCCCATCGATAACATCTTAATGATTTTATTTTTGCCTTTAAGTTGTAATTTCTCTTTTCCTACCTCTAGGGAGAAATCTTTTGACTATGTTTTGAACTGGACAATAATTTTTTCCTTTTTTTTGGAGAATGTGTAACATCCTCTACAACTAATTAGGATTGAGGATATCACATAAATTCTTAAATCTTATTTTAAATAAGAGAACGAGAATTATAAGTGTTGCATTAGAATTTCATTATATTTCTCGTTCTCTTATGTAAAATAAGATTTAAGAATTTATGTGATATCCTCTATCCTAATTAGTTGTAGAGGATGTTACATTTTATGGTATCAGAGCAGCGGTTGAGGTAAATAAAAGATCTAAACTATTATAGTTGCTTGGTATTTTGTCATAGATCATGCATATTTTGAGTTATTTTAATGAGCCTGATCAACTCACTATCATAAAACAATATATGTAGATCTATGGCAAATACAAGGCAGATATATTCTTCAACTTCTGAACCAGAAGTTAACCCAGTAACGGATGCGGTTACCCGAGTGGCAGAAGCTCTTAGAGAACAAACTGTAACTAATCAGCAAATTATTCAAGAGCTGAGGGAGGATAGTGCAACCAGAAATCACACCCATAATTCTGAAAGTGAAAATGGATCTAGAACTGCAAATACTTAGGGAGGACTTAATTCTGATTATAAAGGACTCACTGAATTCCGTAAGCATAAACCTTCCACTTTTCGTGGAGATTATAACCCTGAGGCAGCCATAGAATGAGTGAAAGAACTTGAGAAAAGATTTCTAGTAATGGACTGTCCTAATACTCATCGTGTAAACTTTGCCACATACTTATTGATTGGAGAAGCAGAGCATTGGTGGACAAATACCAAAAGACATTTCCAAAGTCAAGGAACAAAGATTACTTGGACGATTTTTAAAGATGCCTTTTTGGAAAAATACTTTCTTCAAAGTGTAAGAAACAGAAAAGATATAAAATTCCTTGAACGGAAACAAGGAAGCATGATCATTGGAGAATATGTGATAAATTTGAAGAACTGTCCAGATATTCTAACTATGTACAAAATTAATCTAATGAGGAATGGTTGACAACTAAATTTGAATCTGGACTAAAACCTGAACTAAAATGCATGATAATAGAACACCAAATCAGGAATTTTTCATCATTAATAAATAGGTGGAGAGATATTGAAGCAAGTATGAAGGAGGCTGAGGATGCAAGAGAGAAAGACAGAGCCTCAAATCGAAGAAGGAATGATGACAACAACAAAGGAAGGTCTAACAATGGAGGAAGGAAGAATGCAGGTCAGATTCAGATTCAGGTATGTCCAAAATGTAAGAAGAATCATGCTGGAGAAAGCCTAGCAGGAAGAGACGTATGCTTTAAGTGTGGAAAGCCTGGACACATGTTGAGGCAGTGCCCTCTGAATCAAGGCCAGAATTCATCCAACCAACCTACAACAAGAGGAAGAGTTTTCACCTTAAGTGGTCAGGAAGCGGCACAAGCTTCAAACTTGGTTCAAGGTACTGGCTTAATACAAGATTCTATTATAATTGTACTTTTTTATTCTGGGGCTTTCCATTCTTTCATATCCTTATCTTCTGCTTAAAATTTAAAATTACCAATTTCCATTTTACCTTTTTGTCTTGAAATCTTTCTTCTTACTGGAGAAAAGATAATCACATCTCAAGTCTATAGAGATTGTCATTTTCAACTCGAAGGAAAATTGTTTGAGATAGATTTAGTTTGTTTGCCTATGATTGATATGGATGTGATTCTTGGTATGAATTGGTTGTCTGCTAATTGTGTGGTCATTGATTGTCATAATAAAAGTATAATTTTCACAGAAGAGTCAGAACTTCCTAGTGAATCTTTATTCTTGTCAACTTCCCAACTTAGGAAGAGTTTGTTAGATGGAGCACAAGGATATGTTCTCTTTAATCTTTCAGAAGCAAAGGCTAAACCTGATGCAACCAATATTCCTATTGTCTCTGAATACTCAGAGATTTTTCCGGATGAAATTCCAGGTTTACCCCCAAACTGTGAAATTGAATATCCATTGACCTAATACCTGGAGTAGGGCCAATTTCTATTGCACCCTATAGGATGTCACCTGTAGAACTTGTTGAACTAAAGAAACAATTAGAGGAACTTCTATCAAAACAGTTCATCAGACCAAGTATGTCACCTTGGGGAGCACCAGTGCTCTTTGTTAAGAAAAGGATGGAAGTATGAGATTGTGTGTGGACTATAGGCAATTAAATAAAGTCACCATTAAAAATAAATACCCTTTGCCTAGGATAGATGACCTTTTAGACCAGTTGAGAGGAGCCACGATGTTATCTAAAATAGATTTGAGGTCAGGATATCACCAGATTAAGATTAAGACTGAAGATATTCCAAAAACAGCATTTAGAACTTGGTATGGACATTATGAGTATCTAGTGATGCCTTTTGGATTGACAAATGCTCCCGCGGTATTTATGGATTATATGAATATAATTTTTAGATCTTACCTAGATCAATTTGTAGTGGTGTTTATATGAGTATCTAGTGATGCCTTTTAGATGATATTTTAATATATTCTAGGAATAAAGAAGAGCATAAGAAGCATTTAAGGATAGTATTACAAATCTTGAAAGATAACCAATTGTATGCCAAACTTTCAAAATGTGAATTCTGGATGGAAGAAGTTAAGTTCTTAGGGCATGTTATTTCAAAAGAATGAGTGACAGTTGATCCTAGTAAAACTGAGGTTGTAATACACTGGGAGAGACCTAAGATTATCACTGAGATAAGGAGTTTCTTAGGATTGACAATATATTATAGAAGATTTATTAAGGAATTTTCACAATTAGTATTACCTGTAACTAGGTTGACTAGAAAGTGAATCCCTTTAGTTTGGACACAAGAATGTGAAGATTGTTTTCAAGATTTGAAGAATATGTTAACATCTGCACCAATTTTAATAATCCCTGATCCTTTAGGAAAATTTGAGGTTTACAGTGATGCATCTAGAAAGGGTTTAGGATGTGTCTTAATGCAAGAAAGGAAAGTTGTAGCTTATGCATCAAGACAATTTAGACCTTATGAGGAAAATTATCCAACTTATGATTAGAATTGGCTGCAGTAGTTTTTGCCCTTAAGATTTGGAGACATTATTTGTCTGGAGTCAAGTTTGAGGTTTTTAGTGATCATAAGAGTCTTAAATATTTATTTGACCAAAAAGAATTGAAAATGAGGCAAAGGAGGTGGATGAAATTTTTGAAAGACTATGATTTTGAACTTAAATACCATCCAGGAAAAGCTAATGTGCTAGCTGATGTTTTAAGCAGAAAATCTCTTCACATGTCACATTTAATGGTCAAAGAAATGGAGTTGTTGGAAAAATTTAGAGATATGAAATTATCCGTGACTATATTGCCTTGAAGTTTTGGTATTAGTGAAATAAAAATAGATAATGAGCTGATAGATAAAATTAGAAAAGCTCAACATGAAGATTCTGGTTTAGAAAAATCTTTGAAACAGAAGGATTTATCAAAGGGGGAGATGGTTTGTGAAATTTCAAGAAAGGACTATTGTACCTAAGAAGGAAGAAATGATGAAAGAAATTTTGACTGAGGCACATAGCAGTAAATTCACAGTTCACCCTGGTTCCACCAAAATGTATCAATATTAGAAAAAGACATTTTGGTGGCCAGGAATGAAAAAGGATATTGCTGAGTATGTTTCAAAGTGCTTAGTTTGTCAAAAAGTAAAAATTGAACACCAAAAGCCTTCAGGATTACTTCAATCATTAGACATACCAGAATGGAAGTGGGAAAGTGTAGCTACTGATTTGTGATGGGTCTACCAAGAACCCAAGATGTGTATGATGCAATTTGGGTAATCATTGATCGATTAACCAAATCTTCTCATTTTCTACCAATTAGGGCTCAATATTCTATTGAGAGGTTAGCCCAACTATATGTAAAAGAAATTGTCAAACTTCATGGGGTACCTCTGAGTATTGTGTCAGATAGAGACCCTAGATTTACTTCTAGATTTTTGGGGTGTTTGCAGCAAGCCTTTGGAACTAAGTTGAGACTTAGTATAGCATATCATCCTTAAAATGATGGTCAAACTGAGAGGAACATTCAAATTTTAGAGGATATGCTGAGAGCTTGCATCCTTGAACAAGGAGGTAGCTGGGGTAGATACCTGCCATTAATAGAGTTTGCTTATAATAATAGTTACCACTCTAGTATTGGAATGGCTCCATGTGAGGCACTTTATGAAAGAAAGTGTAGATCTCCGGTGTGTTGGTATGAAAAAAGGGAAAAAATAGTTATTGGGGCCGGAATTAGTCCAAGAAACCTCGAGACAAATTCAGATGATAAAGGAAAACCTTGAAAAAGGCACAAAGCAGACAGAAAAAATATGCTGATAACAGGCGAAAATCTTTATCTTTTGAATAAGGAGAACATGTCTTTCTTAAACTTTCTCCTACCACAGGTGTAGGCAGAACTCTCAAAGTTAGGAAACTGAGTCCTAGGTATATTGGTCCATTTCAAATACTCCGAAAAATAGAGCCAGTTGCTTATCAACTTGCTCTTCCACCTCATCTTTTCAATCTCCACAATATTTTTCATGTTTCTCAGCTTAGAAAGTATGTCCCAGATGCCTCTCACATTCTTGATATAGACTCAGTACAAGTTAAAGAGAATCTAACTATTAAGACTAGGCAAGCTCATATCCTTGATAAAAGTCTAAAGCAACTGAGAAATAGGGTGGTTACGTTAATTAAAGTATGTTGGGAAGGACTTTCACCGCACGAAGCTACATGGGAAAAGAAGAAGATTTACGACAGAGTTATCCAGAATTTTTTTAGAAGGTATGTCGAAATTTTGTGGGCAAAATTTTAATTAGGAGAGGGGAAATGTAATATCCAAAAGAAAAAGAAAAGAAAAGAAATAAAGTCAAAGTCTTGCTTTACAAGTCATTTGCTTGCCCTCTAAGCCAATTTTAGTGACATAATATGAGTGATGTAATAATAATGATGAAAGCTTAAGGTAAAAAAATAAAATAAAAGAACTAGCACATCGCCTATATATATATATATATATATATATATATATATATATATATATATATATATATATATTTGATGGATTGGTTGCATATACAAAACATAAGTTACACTTAGGAGAGAGAGAAAGAAAGAGAGAAGGGAAAGTAAAGCGAGAAAAAAAGGTAATATTGGGAGTAAGCAACTCATTCTCTCTTTTACTTTTAAAGTTAGTTTTTAGATATTTTGAAAAACTATGTTGGTTCTGTTTTATCTGTCATGTTGGAAGTTGGTATTTTAAAGTTATTTCTTTAAAAGTTGTAAATATGTCGTTACTCTGCCAAAGTTATTTTATGAATTCTTTCTACTCTTTTACTTTATTTTATATATTTGGCTTTGTGAATTTGATGAGTTTAATTATATTAGATATGAGAATGATATTAAATATTCTGATGTGACTGACCCACAAGGGGATCATAATGGTTATAGGGTAAGAGACGCTTTTATCATGGCTTGAGCTCCGCCATACAGAACCTTTCACATACAGAACCCACAGAGTTTTGGGCGCTTCAAAATTGAGCATTAGTCATTTCAGTTAAAGATTACATGTTCTTATATATGTATCTAGAACCCACAAAATTTGGGTAGAACCCAAAAGGTTGGGTATGACTGAATGAAGAATCCACAAAGGTTTGGCTTATATTTATTGTTTATAATATTATTTCTTTATTATAAATTTTATTCTGTGAGAATAATATTTTCCACTAAAGTGGCTGGATTGGTTATAGTTCGAAAACTCCAATATTACTTAGATTTATCTCACGTGTGTTTATTTTATGCTAACCTTTCCAGAGTAAACCGGCCAGTATGTACTATGGTTAAAGACTTTGAAGACTATACGGAGCTTAGTGGAGCAATTAATAGAAATAAAAAAAAATGTTATTTTTTAGTTTAGATTATGATGTATTTCTGATGTAATAGTGAACTTAAATTCTGTATAATTAAATTTTATGAATATTTTGTCATCTTATTTCATAAGTGTTGCATTAGAATTTCATTATAATTCTCGTTCTCTTATTTAAAATAAGATTTAAGGATTTATGTGATATCCTCCATCCTAATAAGATTTAAGAATTTATGTTACAGAATGAACAATAATTTATTTAATTCGTTCATATCCTACGCTACTTTTCTCAATTTGCATTGTGTGCGTAGGTAATTAACTACATATACATAATCTGTACTAATCGCAATTGTGATCGGATCATCTCCATATCATAACTAGTGTAACTTTTTATTTAAAAATAGAAAGTGTCATTCTCATTATTGTATTTCTTTCATGAATATAATATGAAGGTGTTTGTTAAAAAATAACATAAAATAACAAACATATCAACTTTGGTTTAATTGATTGTTTACTCTATTTATTTATTTATTTATTTATTTATTTATTTATTTATCTATTTTGATAAACCTGTATTTATTTTTGGTTGTATCATTCTTTACCGTATTTATTCTTTTTTTATGATCATGCTTTCCCGCAAGGTACTTTACCTTGGAATTGTGACTCTGTCCTTTTCTCTCAATTGTTTTCCTTCTTTTTCCTTGATTATGACAATAAATAAATAAATTCAAATGATAAATAAGAAAGTTAAAATAAACAAAATAAGTATGAAAAAATTAAAAGAATATATAAATGATTTGCCACAAAAGTTTATAGTATTATGGTCAAATGTTCAATGTCTAAATTTTTGGATGGTACAAGAAAATCAGGCTTACATATGAGGAAAAGGCTGAAAATGTGATTTCTTCAATGTGTCACTTAGAAAACACAAAGGTACGCAGATGGATCTATGAGAGGTTTGGGTAGTATGTATTAAGTTATATTCAATTTCAACTATTGTATAAAAAAAAAATAAAGATCAGGTTTAATGAATATGTATACGCCATCTCAAAGGTTAAACTATTAAAAAGGGTAAGATTTATGATATTTGCATAAAATGGCTCGTATATCTACTATTAGATGATTGAGAATATATACTATGCTATGTAAAATGATCTTGAATCATAAAAAAATATCAACAAATATAGACACATTATCTTGATCCACGGACCCCCAAACCACAAAAAATTGAGCTCAGACAAATGAAAAGGAAAGATAAATTTCAAGATTCCAAATACTAATATAATAAGGATATTCTAACTACCAAAATTTTTTACTAGTAACTTACTACCCATCACATCACCATTGAATAAAAAAGAGAATGTTAAAAAAAAAATTAAAGAGAGAGAAAATGTTAATCTAATGGTGATTAGATAGGTAGCAATTTGGTAGTAGAAAATTTTAATAGTAAGAATATCCCTCTTCATACTAATAATATATAAAAGGAAAAGATAAAACTTTAAACAAACAAAATTATGAATCATTCCAGCGAGGAGTCAACTTTATGAACGGATCGGTAGAAAGCTAAGACATCATCGGGTGCTTGAGCTATTTCATTGTCACTACCACGATGACTTGAAACAATGGACTCACGAATGACCCTTTTGGTCACTGTGTCACCCTCCCCTTCCATTTTACTCTTATCATTCTCTTTGTTACTAATCTTCCTCAATCCTATTCTCATCTCTTCTTCTTTCTCTACTTGCTCTCTTTTCTCTTTATGTGCCTCCATACCCACAAGTCCATAACCTTTATCACAACACAACAAACATCATCATAACCACACTGTGCACTAGGCCATGCATTCTGTATATAACTATAAACTATACGTTAAGTTGTGAAAGGACCTTGAATTTATGGCTACACCTGTCAACTACGTGTCTCTTCTTTGTTTTTACTTTCAAAGGAGAAAAGTACACGTGGCCATTTGACATCAAAAGTGGATATTAGAGCGACGCGTCTTCACAAACACGAAAAGATACGAACAGCCAAGTGATACTGACGCATCAAGCATGTGGCAAAGCACAAACATAGTTATACGATGATGAAGCATAAATGTTTACCTGCTATTAGACCAATTGTGATGATAATGATAATTATAAGGGTTTTCATTTTCTCTTTAACATAACACAACAAACTTTCCTACACACACAACATTTTTTGGGGCCCACACATTTTAAAACAAAAAAAAAATATGGCTCAAAACGAATCTCTATAACATTAAACAATCATTTTTCCTACAACATAATAAACATAAAACCCTAATTATAAATTCTGAAAGCAATATAGATTTTATGATAATTATTATTATTTTTTATTTTGTATCAAGAAAAATAATAAAATTATTAACATAAAACAATTTAAATCATTTAAAAGTTATTAAACCAACACTAAAGCTTGCAATATTATATGGAATTAAAAATTTTCCAGCATATAAGTATAGCATAAATATAAAACGGGATTGCAGAAATGAAAATATTAAGGTGAATTATTAGAATTAGTATCTGCTGAGCATGTAGTGTTTTTTTTTTTTTCTAATGTAAAGTATTTATATCCAGATGTTATAAAATAACAGCACAAGACTCAAGCCTTAAAAATTGCTTAATTTTATATGGTTAAGAGCTTATAAATATAGTTTAACAAATGTAAACGTATCCTATGTAGCACCGATACGATACGCGACACGTGACACGACACGACACGACACTCCGACACGTCAATTCTAAATTTTTTTGGATTTCGACACGTTGGGACACGTTTTAATATTAAATAATATTTTTAATTTATATATTGTATATTTCATTTAATATTTAATAATTTAACAAAAAAATGAAACTAAATTAATAATACCCATCAACACGTTATAAAGATGGAAGCTTTAATAAAAAAAAAAAACTGGGATGAGAGAGATATAATATCAAATAGAGAGAACAAATCATATTAGAGAGAGATCAGAGAGAATGAGATACAACAAGAGCGTAATAGGAATTGACAACAATGATGCTGGGATGATCTCTTATCTACTTAAGGGAAAAAAGACAAAAAAAATAAAATTGATATGATCAGGTGGAAGCTTTATTAATATATTTTAAATTTTTTATAAAAAAAAATTTAAATTTTTTTTAAAAAATTTTAAAAAAAAATTAAAAAAATTAAAAAAATTGCGAAAATGTCATTTGACCGTGTTGGACACGGTCAAATTCACGTGTCGGAATGGTCAACGTGTCGGAAAAAGTCAACCGCGTGTCCGACACCGTGTCGGAGCGTGTCGGAGCATGTCGGACCCAACTTTTCCTGTTTTTACAAGTGTCTGTGCTTCCTAGAACGTATCAATAATTGTATAGCATGTCATTTTTACCCTGGGGGCTGAGCACCTCAGTTTGCAGGACTAATCAAGGTGGGAATGATTCGGGTCCCACCAAATCAACATTGCGAGGAGTACGAAATACCGTAATCCAATACTACAGTTTCGAACTTCAATTTAAGCTCAAAGAGTCAAATTTACAAGGACACCGGAAAATCTTATTCAAATTAAAAAAATAATTAGGATCGGTTATTATATATATGTACTGTTCAGCTATTGTGTGTTGGGTTATCCAATATGGAAAATGGCCTCAGCTGGGGACAGGGGGCCTACGAGGCAGATCATAAAAGTGTAGGAATGTTGGCCTTTTCAAATTTAGATAATAACAACAGACATAATAAGTGAAGAATAAAAACCGAATAAAACCATAAGATGGCCTTATTGTTGGCATGTTAACCTAACGCACATTTGCAAGCAATTGACTTTTTGTTGCCTCTTGGAAAGAGATAAGACCCACCGACACAGGTGGGACCATCCATATCTTCAACCCTTGATCCCATCACTACCACGAGAGAATTTAGTATGGACCGCACTACCATTTTTTAGGTTGTACCTTAGTGTAAATGGGGGGACAAAATTAAGAAAGAGAAAAAATAACATGGATAAAAAAGGAAAGAAAAAAATAGTATTATGAAAGGGAGAATCCAATCATTGAATAATCCTGGAACACAAAAAAATATTTCCCACTACGACGGAGCTCAATGGATCAATATTCAGACTTTTATGTATTTATAATTTTATCAAAAGTCCAATAATATCAATACTTTTTTCTTTTTCTTTTGGTAAGCCAATACTTTTTTATATTACATCCAATTTAAAATAAAAGATTCAAAATACCTAAAAATATTAACATTATAAGACTTTAATAGTTAGTAAATTAAGAAAACTTCTATTGGAAATATATTACCAATATAAACTAAAAACGTCTAGACCAGAGAGTTGGGATATTTACATTGTAATTCAAAATCCATGACACATTAGAGTATATGATTTTCTGCAAAACATCAGACACATAAAGAGTAGTAATTATTACATGAGTATAAGTAATTACTTGCATCAATTTATCTCTTTGTGCATTGAATCATTTCTTTATCTATGTATGCATAAAGAGCAACAAGGTGGACATTTCTTTCACTGTCCCATTTCTCTATGGCCTCTCTAAATAAGAAATATGATTTTGTAATCAATACCCATTTGTATTCATTTTTGACTCAACATCAACCAATTCCATACCGAAATCTGTCGCCTTTTTTATGCACAAGACTATACGCAAACCTCAATTATTTTTCCTCGGACATTGCAGTTTCACGCAACATATACAAATGGTCAAGAGCTTTTTCTGAACACTAAATCTATGCTTTGATGCTCTATATCCACAGAAAATGAAGCATCTTCCTTGTCTGACATATCAAATGTTTGCTCTTTTAACGTGTCAAGTGTTATTTGTTTATCTCTCGATCGGCAAGTTGATAAACATGAGTCCGAAATTGATGTACATAAGCTTTCTTTTCTTCTTGTGTAAAGAAAGATTACCTATGTTAATTTCTTTATAAATTTTGGAAAATACCTGGTCAAGCATATTATAGACCAAAAATTTCTGATATTTCAAAAACATTATTTCATTTGTTAGAGCAGGCATTTCCTGAAAAGAAAAAAAAAGCATAAACTAAAATTTATCACAAAACTTACTACAATATCCCTGGAAAATCAAGATAACTTACCTTCTCGGCTAGCTCCCACCCAATCTCTTCGTCGTAAAACATGCACGTTGCTGGATCAAAATCTATGCTATAGTATTTGAGTGCCCATTTCAATGATCTTTTTCTTGACGTCTTCCAAATCAACTAAGGTCCCAGTTGATTGCATGTATTCAATGTGGATGACACACCAACTACTATTGCAGAAATCAAAACTTACGCACCCGTTCATGTGCTTCCATAAGAGAGAAAGCAAGGTTTCCATCTTATCTAAGGCCAAGTATAGCATAATAAATAATTTTTGCCAATAGTTTTTACTTAGTGATGTATGGATATCATGCAAAATACCAAAAAGTTAAAAAATAAAAATAAATGCATTAAAGTTGCACCTATATTCCACACTTCCATAAAATAAAGTAACCTTCAAATTACAACAAAACCTATAAGCTATAACCTTCTTACATGACAAAGCCTAAGAGGGTGTTTGGTTGAGGCGAAATTTTAAGAATAATAGGGAAATGTTATTGATAAGGAAATTAGAGGAAGTGAGTTTGGTAGGAAAATATAAAAAAAAAGTTGTTTGGTTGTAAAAAAATTTACCGGAGAAATTAGGTAACATTTATAAAATCTATATTTGGTTGTAGGTAAAATATAGATGGAAAAAAAATTAGATATTACAAAAATAAACCTGTTTTAAAAGTTGAAATGATTCCATCAACGAATATTTACTAATAAACAGGCTTGTCAGCCCCAATGACCATATGTAAAAAAGAGTTGGAATTGGCAAGGAGCATATTTTAAAAAAACGAAAATTTTTATGTCTTTGTCGAGGATTTTGGCTCAGCAACCATCACAAGGGAGACGTCGAGATCGTGTGATTGACACTCATCCAACGCATACAAAGAAGGCATACAGTTTTTTGCTGCATTGCATGGGTGTTGGAGACGTTAGGGTTCGACTTGGAGAGGTATGGTCTTCGCTTTTTGTTCTATTTGGTTATGGGTATCGTTGATGTTGTGGCCCAAAAATGGTCATCGCTCTTTGTTCTATTTGGTTATGGGTATCATTGTAGACGTTAGGGTTCGACTTCAGTGAGGTAAGTCATCTTCATGTACCGTGTTTTTCTGTTCAGGTTGTATGAAGGAAGCATTCAGATTTTCCCCTTCTGATTGGCGAGAAATATACATTTCAGCTGGACGAATAGTTGTTTGTGTAGGTAAATGAACAAGGAAGACATACAATTTAAATGGTTATGTGAGTGATTGTTGGATTACCACTATTGTTATGCTGAAAAGAAGTAAAAAATTAATTACGCATACAATTTAAATTTATGAGTGTACCTTGTTATAAACCCATAATTGAAAGACTTAATATTGTTTGAAAATCTTTGTTGAAATTGTTTTCGATTTTACTATATACATTTGTGTTGGTTTGTTGGCTATAAGTTTAACTTAAGTGGCGATTTGTCTCCTTCTTCTTATGGCAGTAACCAAAATAGTCAGTGAGTCGTGGGAGGAGTCTTGGAAAAGAGTATAGTAGGACCGTTGACGGAAGCATGAGTGGATGTGGGTCTGGCATAGGTGGAGGTGAAAGCGTCATTTCGAGGCATTCTTCGTCCTTGTCCCCTTCCAGGGTGAAAATGTGCTATTGCGGAGTGTAGTTTGCGCTGCGAATGTCTCGTACACCAAGGAGTCTGGGAAGACAATTTCTTCGATGTCCTAATTCCAGAACACAGCATGATTGCCAATTTTTTGAGTGGTTTGACAAACCGAGTTGCCGTAGTTGTATGAAGTTCAAGAAATTGATGAAATTACAGAGTGTTTTGCTTATTGTAATTGTCATTACATTTGGGATCATCATTACTGCAATGTTGATATTTCGTTGACTTGTATTGTAATAGGTTGCTAAATGTGTTGCATTACCATACGTGTTGTTATGTTTTTTGGAGTTGTTATTTATAGGAACCTTCGACGTGGATCCATTATTATATGAGCCTCTCCATGCATGATCAATAAAACACAGAGAAACCCAACGACCATATGCTACATATGTCTTTCATTCAGAATAAGCATGCTAAAAACAAATTAGTGTTACGGATGAAAAGAACTTGGAAGTCTGCATTCATTTATAACATATGTAGTAAATGCTGTAGGATGGAGAGGCTGAATCAGCATAAGACAAAACACTTTTGTCATTAAAGAAGGATGATATTTATACATAATTTATGTGGCTGGAACGTAATTTAGGGATGTATAGACATAGAACCCAAACATATTAGTCAACAACTTCATCACGACCCCAGCTTTGCTGTATATAATGGAAGACTTGATTGTACATCTCTCGGAGGTAGTTATGTCAATCAATAGAACCTGATGCTCTCCTCAAAATATGTGACTTCGATCACTCCAATCCCATCCAGATCTGTGTAATTATGTAGCCTTTGTAGCATCTCTAAAACACAGTAAGAAAAATAATGCATCCATGACAATTAGTGCAGTCCAATTCATAGTTATGTATATCAAGCAAACCAAAAAACATCATACAATGAGATTAATTGAACATCAACCAATACCCAATTATAAAACCAACATATAAGACATCCAGATTGAACTTACAATTTTAATGTGATCCACTAATGGATACAGCCAGCTGACTTCCATAGGGACTGCTACTAGTGGCTGCAAAACCGAACCCTGCATTGACTTCCATAGGGACTTAATTGTGCCTCTTCATATTAGAACTCAATTGGTCTCACCAAAATTACGTGACCTTGTATGAAGTAGGTATCATACCAAAAATGGGGATACATGTATCAGTTGCCTTATACTAAACCACACCAAAAGCAAACAGATAGACAGTGTAACTAAACATCCCTACTGGACCAAAAAATGATGCAGTCTATTATCAGATGGAGTCCGACAACAAGCCAGACACCACGCACCGCCTAGCACCATCGTTGCATTGCATGAAGATATCTGTCAAGTTGCTGTCCTTATCAAGTAGCATGGCAACATGAACCATCTGAGGCATAGTTAGATCTTCAAATTTCTCAAGCTCTGTCATAATAGACATCCGCCTGTTGCTTCCAGCAGCCTTTTGTTCATAGCATGCTACCAACTTCTCCATGTTGTCGGTAGTTTTCTAGTAATTTTGAGAAATACCCTTCATGACACCGACAACTTCTACAACAACGGGATCTGGGGACCTTTGTCTTTTCTTTCCCTTACGGACATTAGCAGCAGTAACAGATGCTGCCTCGACTGGGTTTTCAGTTGCCATCTCAGGCACAACAGTTTCCTGGCATGGTGCGGATATTTAGTCTCCCGTAAGGTCTAGATAGTCATCAAATGTAGTGTCACTCTCATCAAGAAAAGCATGGTCTCGTTCCAAATGGTTAACTGATTCTTGTGGGCCTTCTGCATTACCACCACTAGCCACATCCTTGCCAAAAGTAGTCCCAAAAACATCATAGTGAGGGAATGGCTTGTTGAATAGACCCTTTGTAGTAGGATGGCTCTGCACAATGAATACATGTTAAACATTATATGTATGTTAAGATACGACATATAATTTTTTTAATTCAATGCTAACAAAAGAAATAAATCACCTTCACCCATTCATCGAATATTTCCTTCTCGACATCGGTCTTTTTTTTGCATCATTCCAACCAAAGCCGCTTTCAACATTTGGGCCTACCATTTCATGAATCGCATTATATTGTTTTTTAAGCAACTTCACCCTGGAAGTGGTGTGAGGAATTGACCGGAGGTTACAACCATGTATCCTCTGGTGCATCAGCTTCTCCACAGCATTGGAATACCCAGGTTTAAAGCCGTTATCTCCCCTCCAACATGCTCCAATCTCAAAGAGACATTCTACGATGACTTTGTCCTCTTCGGATGTCCATGTATGATTACATCGCTTCTGTGATTGCTGACTACCTTCTACCATAATGGGTCTAAAAGGAATCCAATCTCTGGTATGGGTCTAAAAATAAGAGACAGTCAGATTGATAAATACAACAGCAATACTTACAAATGGTGATTTCAATGAATATACGAATATAAATGGACCACAACGCTAATTCAAGCACACTATGATAAACTCATACAAGATTCGTTATACGTTGTCAAGTTGAAAGATAATACAAAGACAAGCATTGCAATGATAAGAGTCCCCCCTAAAACAACTAAATACTACATAATAACCGACAAACATAAATCAACAAAGACTAGTTCAAAATTACAACAACTCAAGCACGACTCATACACGTGTTAAACATATTATGCGCCATTTAATCCCTCCTAAGTGTCCACGTATTGGAAGACTCAACATGAGTAATCATATCATTTCCTCCAATCTCATCTTCACCCTGCTGCATCTCGACTTCGTCAGCATCTAAAGGATCCATAGACATTTCTCTTCTTATATGGTTATGAAGCAAGCAACAAGCTGTTATAATCCTGACTTGCGTCTTAACCGGATAATACGACTTCGATCTGACAATTGCCCAACGCCCCTTCAGCATCCCAAAACATCGCTCTATGACATTCCTTGCAGATGAGTGTCGGTGAATTTTTTTGCTGCTATTTGTGAAGAACACTGCTACAATTTTTGGTATTGGGTGTCGGTGAATTTTTTTGCTGTTGTTGCCATTGGTTACATCAGTTTTTTTTTTATTTTATTTTTTTGTTTCTCCCTTTATGTAACACCTTGGATTCCGACTTTGAATCAATTTTTCTTATGTGGTTTTGGATTGGAAAGGAATGTTGAAAGATAATATTTTGATGGGTATTATTAATTTTTTTATTTTTTGTTAAATTATTGAATATTAAATGAAATATATACTATATAATTTAAAAATATTATTCAATATTAAAACGTGTCATGACGTGTCGAAATTCATAATTTTTTAAGATTGACGTGTCGAAGTATCGTGTCGTATACTCGTATCGTATCACATGTCGCGTGTCGTGTCAGTGCTACATATCCTGCAACATTACAGTGCTAAATGCACAAATATTACAAATGTTTGGCGCTTTAAGCACCACCTTGTGAGACAAGCCCTTTTAAGACTTATACAACTGTATGGCGCTTTAAGTGCCAAAACAAGACACATCATGGCGCTTTAAGCGCCAAACTATTCACATATTTTTTTAAAAAATTATTATTATTATTATTATTTATTTTATTTTTTTAACAATATTACATCATCACTCAATACAACCCCTAATCAGAGCATCGTTATCATCCAAGGAATCCAATGGGTACAAAACATTTCACGAAATAATACAAGATATTGGATGCATTGTAAAGTTGGAATGTGTAACAGGTTTAATATTTCTGAAAGTGGCAAGGGTATGCTCATGAAGAAGAAAAGAGTATGGGTTTGACTAGACTAGTGAATGCGGTATGTAAGGACAAAATTACCCTCCCTTTATGAAAAGTGAAAAAAAGGGAAAGGATATTTTGGACAGCACAAATTATAATGAGAGAAAAAAAATTATTTTCACCACTTTGATAATACACACTTATCATCAAGGTTCATACAACACAAGTTTACGGTAATATATATATATAACTAGTATAAGATTTACGGTTAATACAAATACCATAACAAAATTCCCTATAAAATTTCTAATTGATAGTATGCAATTGGTTTCCATGATTAATATTTTCTCATTGCAATATAATATTATGATATGGATCGACTTCCATAGGTCTTTCTATGCTCTACAATTAAAGAATATGCGATTATCTTTTATATGAGAGAAATGAAGCCAGAATTAAATTATAAAATATATTTTCACCAAAAAATTAAATTATAAAATATATTAATTGATGGATAACGGTTAGTATTAAGCAAATGACATAGTTGAAATATACACATTTAACATATATTATATTCATAAAGCTAAACTAGAATGTATGTTAATTATGAAATTAAATTAATAAATAAATAAATTTACCATGCCAGAGTATAAGATAAGTTGGATGCAAATACTGGCAAAAAAAATTAATTTATTGCTTTTTTAATAAAAAATTACGAAAAAGTAGTTGTTTTATAAAAAATTACAAAATTATAGCAGTCAATCACGCCCAATATGGGGCGTGACCATTAGGAGAGAGACACGCCTTGCAGAGGGCGTGACCACCCTGGGTAACACGCCCAAAACAGGGCGTGACCAAGGAGGAGAGAGACACGCCCAAGGGAGGGCGTGACCCACAGGGGTAACACGCCCAACATAGGGCGTGACCCACTGGGAGGTCATGCCCAATCCTGGGTGTGAGTGACTAAACTGCACTCTATTTAAACGTCCACCCCCTACACACTCTTCACAACTCTCATTGTTATGCTTAAACTCTTTGATAGTTTGCACTTGTTTACTCGTATTTTGTTTTATCTTTTCATATTTTGATTTTTAAAATGAGTGGGAATTCTGATACTATTCGTGTTGTTCTTTATTTTAACGGTAGGATAGAAGAAGGTCGTCGTGGTGTTATTTTTGCAGGGGAGAAAAGGCCATCACGTATTAAACGGAACTCAACGGTTGCAGAGCTGCATCAGAAAATACGTCAAAAATTATGTCTTGCAGACAACCAATTGATCACTCTAGTCACAGCAAGATTATGGCAACTTGAACAATACATGAGCTTGCAAGTGGTCGATGATGAAGACATCGATATGGTAATGGAAGAGTTCTCCAACCAATCCCGAAAGGATTTCCTAGAGTTGTATGTGGATACTACCACCGCGGAGGAAGTTGTTATACCAATGAGGTCAGTTAGGTCTACTTCTCCTCTTATTGCATCCTCATCTGTTGCTCCTGCTGTTAACATGTCTGATGAAGATGAACATGACCCTACTTGGGTTATGGATGAGGAATATGATGAGGATGAGGAATATGACGAAGATGATGAAGAAAATATTGCAATGGAGGATCGTCTTCTTGCAGAGGATGCGAGTGCATCGGACAATGACGAAGAATGTGTCAGGTCTGGTAATGAACTTCAACCATGGCATGATTTGGGGAGTCTCGTATCGTTGTACATCATGACACAACATCGAGTCAAGCACCAGAACATCCTGAAGATATGCTATCAATTAATATACTGTGTGTTTGGATGTCGCAATTATCCATTAAGAAAATAACTCAATTCTATTATTATTATTACGTAGTACATGTAGACGATGCACTTGTTGATCCTTTTTGGTCAGAAATTCCACATTACACATATATTGATTGGGATTATCCGAGTGAGGCACAATCATGGACACAGAGTTCGGGTTCAATCCAGGGTCCATGGCAATTGGGAGACAAATTGTATGTTAACCAACAATTTACATCCAAAAAGGAGGCTCAGATTGCAATCAAGCGCTACCTCATGAAGGAGCATCAAGAAGCAATTGTGGTTGAGAGCACTCCCACAAAATTAAGCATGAAATGTTGTGCGCACGTCCAAGGTTGCCCGTGGAGGATCAGGGTAATTAAACCCACGTATGGTGAAAATTGGAAGGTAACGAAATGGGGCGGGAATCACAATTGCTTGAATGATCATCTTTCTCAAGATCATCGACAACTTGATTCTGACGTTATTGCAACACTTGTAATAGGTATGTAATTTCAAATTAAAAAGCTAATTAAAATTGCTGTTGGTATACCTGTTATTCTGTTAATGTTTATATCCAGCCTTTGTAATTCAGAGATGATAAAAAAGGAACCTTCAGTGGCCATTGCTCTCGTTCAGGAGAGGACAACTCATTCATATGGATTCAAAGTTTCATATAGAAAGGCATGGTACGCAAAGCAGAAAGCCATGGCAATGTTATATGGTGATTGGGAGGAATCGTATGCATTTTTACCCAAGTGGTGTGAATATATGCTTCGTTTTGCACCAGGTTCCTTTTACAATATTCAAACAAAGGATTATTTTGTTGCGGGGCAGTTGGATCCCGGAAAACGTGTATTTGTTCGTTATTTCTGGACTTTTAGACAATGTTGTGAGGCATTTAGATTTTGCAAACCAATGATACAAATTGATGGCACTCATCTATACGGAAAATATAAGGGAAAGTTGTTGATTGCCACATCTCAAGATGGTAATAATGAATATGTGCCACTTGCATTTACCGTTGTTGAGGGTGAGACATTGGAGGCTTGGTCATACTTCCTTGCCAATCTTCGTCTGCACGTCACACAAGCGCAGAATATATGTCTAATTTCAGACCGACATGTTAGTATATTATCGGCTGTTGAAAATAATCCCCTATGGCAGGCACCTCATGCATTTCATGTGTTTTGCCTACGACATGTTGCAAGCAATTTTAATCAACGATTTAGAAATGACAAATTGAAGGCCAGCCTGATGAATATAGGTATGTTGCACACTATGATTGGTATATCTGAATGTTGTAGTTTTTTGTTAAGCATAAACTGTATGTTTTTTAATTGTTCGCAGGATATACTCCTTGCATGGTGGATTTTGAGAGGTCCCTAGCAAGATTTCGTGACACAAGCAGGCAGGTAGCTGAATGGATTGATGTTATCCCTAAGGAAAAGTGGTCGCGTGCACATGACCTTGATGGACGAAGATTTGGGCATATGACAACAAACTTGGCAGAATCCATCAACAGGGTGTTAAAGGGAGCAAGAAACATGCTCATTACTGGTCTGGTAAAATTTACATACAGTAGATTGGTCCAATATTGCGTGGAAAGAGGTCAATCTGCTTGTAGACAAGCTGAATCTGGTCATACATATTGCGAAAATGTGATTGAAGCATTGTCACATAATGAATCCGTTGCAACAATGCATACTGTGCGTAAATATAATGTTGATGAAACTGTTTTTGAGGTGGATGCAGGATTTGAAAGGACATATGCTGTCAACCTTGCTGCTCGTACATGCCAATGTGGACAATTTAGAGCATTTAAATATCCTTGTAGTCACGCCGTTGCTGCAGCATTATCCATCCGTCGGAATTATAGACAATATATAGATGATGTATTCAAGACGTCAAACTTGGTAAAAGCGTACTCGTTTCCATGGGAGCCAATCGGCAATGAGCAAGCAATTCCACCCAATGCAGGTCCTGTGGTAATACCGGATAAAAATATGTTGCGGGCAAAAGGTCGTCCAAAGTCTACAAGAATACGGAATGAGATGGATGAGGTTGAAACTATCACACCACGCAGGTTATGTGGTCTTTGTAAGCAACACGGGCACAATCGTAGGTCGTGTCCTAACCGTGGAGATAATGCATGATAATCGTACGTCGGGAACAATTATTTTGCCAATTAAATTGTATCACATGTTTTTTATTTTAAATTAGCTTTTATGATGATTTTGTAGTATTCTTGTTGATGAAATTGTATCGCTCTGTCTTTACAAACATAAAAATTAGCATTTACTCCTTGCATGCTTATAACACTATTCAAAAAACAGTTCAAAAAAAAGTCCACAATAGTTAGTGATAGCACAATAACAACAGTCCCAAAATAATGTCAATACATCAGTCTATACAAGTACAATAAATAAAACTACGACCAACGAGGCCATGGCCTATCGCGTGCCTGACGTGGGGGTAATCGACGCCTAGACTGAGTCTCTATAGCCTGTCCCCATGCGTCAAGACCGGGCTGATCCTCAAGACCGGGCTGATCCTCATCAACCGCCTCTGGAACATGAGCTGGTGGAGTAATGCAAGACATGCCAGGTCCCGAGGCAACATATCCACTGCTAGAAGATGGTATGAAATCATGCTGTGCAGTAACTGGCTGCATAGTCGGCGAAGTCGATGACAAATGGTGACCGGGCACACAACCTGCAGGCCACTCGCCCACTCCGTCTGTGGTCAAAATAAATTGCTGAGTCCATTCCATTACGTCTTTCATATGCCACGGCTGGTACTTTGTACTACTGGAAGGATCCTGAGACACTGGTACCCCACCAGATGCGCATGCCATGGGGCTAGCCTGATAAACCTGCTCACTCTGTGTAAAACCCTGATAATACGTTGTACCTGGCTGGCTATCATAATACTGCGGCTGAGGAGGACCATGGTACATAGGCTGTGGCCCACCTGCTTGACTCAACACTGGCGGTCTAAATCAACCCTGCATATCAGTGCGCGGTTTAGGCACATTAATAGGATCGGGTATCGCTCGAACTGATTCCCGATGTCGTCCTAGTCCATGTCCTTCCTTCCTGCCACTGGGCACCTCAATGGACAACATGGGCTCCTCAACAGTCTGCGTAGGTGGAGCCTCTGGCCCGGGCTCCTCTACTCGTGCCGACTCTCTGAATATGGAAATAATTTTGCAAATCTCGTCATGGACCCACTCTAATCCAAAGGCAGTGAACTGATCCGTAGTAGTCGCAAAATATATCATCTCCAAACCATCAATCTATGAAGAAAAGAAACAACATATATTAATTCCAAATGTATAAAACACATAATCATATTCAAAATTGAATTGTCAAAACTCACTGCTCGTCCAACCCTTGCAGCTTTCCCTCGCTGTCTGTACCAGTGTAGGTACTCATGGTTCGGGGACATCAACCCTACAAGTACAGGGGGAACACGTATGGACGTATCTCTGATCGTCCATCGATGTATGAAGGCCCTCATCTTACGCTCCCAATTATCATCCTTCTTCCCTCGCAGAGTTAGATCATGAACACCCTTAAGCTTTCTTGGTCTCCGTGGTATGGGCTGATCTAAATCAAATTGTCGCATACATCTATCCGGTTGAGCGTACTCAACTGTGTGGAAGCAAATGATAGGAGTAATGGTCAACCATAAGTACCGCTCATGATCAGATACAAACAATGCTGTCAGGTACTCTCCATATGGCTGCCACACAACCTACATATAAACAAATTAGTAACAGGTACACAATTACCCCCAACTATAACATGTAAATTAATTAAAAACCATTACTAAATAGTTAGCACAAACCTCGTCTCTATAAAGCGTGTCAAGGTTTGCCCGATACCAAGACTGCTCATGTGGCTTAAAGGGAGGTAGGGAATTAAACCTGTCATAGAATAAGTAACAAATTATCATACTGATACGGAAAATGAAAATGTAATAAATTAGTCAATATGAGTTAATAAAATATACCTGTGACCAAAATGCCACTCGGGGTGGGTAGGCTGCGGGATGGGTGGAGAAATGGGGAACCCAATCCAAGCCCATATCTGCAGTAATACATGACAACCACCCATATTAACAGTCTGCGGGTTTGTTGCCACACATAAATGTCTAAAGAGATGGGCAAGAACCGCAGACCCCCAACTGTATCCGCCGATGTCCGTAAAGTCCCCTGCTAGCAGCGGAACGAAGCAAGACGACTTAGTCAAGGCACCAA